>JBCIKM010133902.1:0-13847 GCA_039654465.1 Melibe viridis | reverse complement strand
TCTCTCTCTCTCTCTCTCTCTCTCTCTCTCTCTTTCTCTCTCTCTCTCTCTCTCTCTCTCTCTCTCTCTCTCTCTTATATACACAGTGTTTCAAAAAAAAAAAATCACGATGTTAAATTGAGAGTTAGGGCTGTCACATGCTGCAGTCTACCACATTCTGACTCTAGACCCGCTCTACTATATCCAAGTCAAACAGAAACTACTCTGCCAATCAACAAAACTTGGCACGTTTAAATGTGTGAGAATTTTCAACACAGATTGGCCCAAAGCAATTATATTTTGAGAGAAGTGAGGTTCAGTGATAAAGCGCATTTTTATTTCCATGGCTATGTCAATTGTAAAAACAATGTGTACTAGGGCACTTTGAATTCTCCGTGCTGCCACCAAAGACACCTGCATGCCCTTAAATGCACCATATTGGTGATCAGCCACCGCACACCGCTATCTGAATGACACAGTGTTTATGAACACATTTGAGGACACAGGGACTTCAGAAAGCAATTAGACAGGCAGTAAGGAACATACCCCTGGATATCTGCATGGCGAACCTTGAAACTTTCAAGCATCAAGTTGCCACTTGCCTTCAGGTCAACAGTGGCCATTTTGAGCACTTAATGTAAAATTATCCTGTATGTGAATTAAACCCAATTAAACTTCAATGCATTGACTTTTGCTGTCATCAGGCTTAATTTCCAAGATTTTTCGGTGCAGCTATTTTGAATGCAGCTTTATGACGTTTTTCACAATTTTCTATGTTAACTTGTTTTTTTTTCAAATGGCCGCAATTCAGTCAAATTTATGGAATTTATTAACAATTTTGACATCAACCAAATTGCTTTTTACATGAATTTTGATTCCTGAAATTCCATAAGAATTGCTTCTTTCTTCTTTGAGTTATATCAATTTAACATTGTCAATTTTTTATTTGAAACACCCTGTATTTTTCCTTTCATCATCTGGCAAGGTAATATACAACCGGCATTGATAAAAAGAAAAAAAATGGTAAAAAATTTTTTAAGAGAATAAAACCCTCATTGAATTAGAGGCGCTCTACCATTGCTGATTTTTTTCCTCACTCATGTCATATCTCTACATCCTCATCTCTTCTAAAACTTAGTTCACAACCATTAGATTAATAAATAGAAAAAAAAAGTTAAACTGGTAATAATCTATGTTCTATGAACTGATCACAAGATCGCAGATGTTTTGTGCTGTATAGCCACATCCAAATGTATCATTGACGATAAAGTTTTTGTTCATTTAAATTTTGATTTTCACAAAAGTGTGCCTTGAAATCAGCCCATGGCCATTAAACTTCACAGTTTCTAAAGCTTTTCCCAAACTCACAACCACAGCAACAACTCCTTTTATTTGAAGGTAGCCTTCTTTTGTTTGATAATTACTGCTTATGAGTCATTGATTTCTTTTTTAAAAGAAGTTCTACCAAAATGCGTTGAAATTGCCCATTTATTTTGTACCCAATAATACTGCAGTGTGGCTTGGGAATTTATTACAGCATTTCCTTTATGCTATTTACTGTAACATCTCATTATGCAGATTTGTTGCAATCCTAAAACTAATAGTACTACAACGTTGCTTGGGATTTATTATAATATTTGCTTTATCACATCTACTGTAACATCTCATCACATGAAATTGTTGCGATTATAAACCTTATTTATTCTAGTATTATGATCATGACAAAAGGCAATATTATGAGTACGTAATGTAAAATTAATCTCATTAAAAAATAAAAACAGCTAGATCTGAGGCGATTGTATATATGGAGGTCAATATTTGATTGATAACTTACTTATTTATCTCTTGTAATATTGCTGCCATAGCGATGGTGTTGTTGCTCGTTATAAGCAAAACAAAAAAGATTGGACTGTCTAGAAATTTGTGAAATGAGGAGATTGCTTTTTCATAAAGTAAGGCACTAAATTGGTGATGCAAGGTGCGAGACCATGTCAAGGTTACTGAATAAACCAGCCGTTCACAGAACTCTCTGGGTATCATGATGTA
This sequence comes from Melibe viridis, assembly GCA_039654465.1. Classification (NCBI taxonomy): domain Eukaryota; kingdom Metazoa; phylum Mollusca; class Gastropoda; order Nudibranchia; family Dendronotidae; genus Melibe; species Melibe viridis. Next base: position 11,822 of record JBCIKM010133902.1, on the reverse strand, counting down.
ATGACAGATTATTTAAACAAAAAGCAGAACAGATAAACAGTGAACTGACATCTATTTCAATAAATATGTACATTGAATTACTTCTTATAATACAGATATATATATATATATATATATATATATATATGGTTATTCCCTAATAAGAATTGAACTAGCTCAAAAACTAGTGAGAACATGATAAAACAAAATATTGCTTTGCAAAAGGTAGAATATCCACAAAGTGTGGGAAATTTGGTTTTAATCAGTGTTTGAAAAAAATAATCGACAATCTTGGTAGCAAAATTCTGTCAAAGCCAAAAATTTCTTCACTTCACAAAGGGTTATATATAAATTATTTTTTTCATTGATCTTTTGTAAGAACAATTTAGAAAAAAATAATTGGAAGAATGGCTCTATCCTCACTAGTTTTTAAGCTGTTTCAATTTCATATCAGGGAAGGCTGAAAATAAAACCAGGCAAACTATTGTATTAAATATTCAGATTAATAAGTTACAAAACTAGATCTGCCTCAGGGTTTCCTTTCTCAGCAAAAAACATCACAACAGCATGAAAACTTAATTCATGCATGAAAATTACCATCACTATTATTATGTATACATTATGTACATTCATACTAATTTGCAAAAACATAGGTAAATCTCATCTCATATACCAATTACTTCATCCCTTTGCAGTACAAAATCTTGTTCCTTAAACTGAAATGGAAAGAATGTCTGTCTTTGCTCAATGATCATAAAAATAAAAAGTCACATGTTTAGCCCTTGCTAACCTGGGCAATACCTGGTCTCGGAAATTTGTCGGGTACTGGAGGATCATCTGCATGGTGCTTAGCATTAAAACAAGCTTGAAAAGTTCTCCAGGTACACATTCAGTGGAAGCGCAAATAAATTTTAACCTTATAAAGGTGTGAAAACTGCCATTCGCAAATTAAAAGTTGCTAAGTACTGACCAAGAAACTATGTGCTTATAATACAATTCCACCTTTTGCAAACTTCTTTTTTAGCAAACAATAACTTTGAACAAATGAACAGATGAAGAGGGATGACAAAAAAAAAATTGAAAAAAAAAAAAAGAATGGGAAAATAGTAAACAAAAAGTAGATCCTTTACCTTGACTAAAAAATGTTTATGAGCACAATGCTTTTGTTTCTTTAAAACACTTTGCCAAGCTGAAGCGTTTGTAAAAGATAAGGAAAACTTATAGAATGGTCTATGAGTTTATGACATAAAGGGATAATTTTCAACACTTGAATAAAATTTTGTCATTATATTCAACATGACTTTCAATTACTGACAACAACTAACACATTTACCTGAGACTGTTGTGAGATAAAATAACCAAAAGCGAAAGAAATCATAAGTTTTAAAAATTAAATATTCAATTCACTATTGTTTCATTGATATTGAAAGAGATGTAAACAGACCTTTAAGAAATCATTACACGCACACAGATTTGAATAAGCATATACTCATTGATTAGATAATGAATAAAGGTAACAATAACAATTGTTAACAATATTGAAAGAAAGAATGTTTTAAAAAAGAAAAATGAGAGTTAATGATATAGAATATGATTGAGTGAGATAAAAGGAAGCCATTTAAGAAGGTGCTAGGATGATATTTCTGTTCAACTTTATGGAATAAAACTGGCCATGAATGTTAAGAAAATGAAAATCTTAACAAAAAAAAAAGCTTTGTGAATGCAAAGAGTTGCAAAATTTGGATGGGGATCAAAAGTATATTTAAAAAAAAAGATAACAAATTTAAAATTTTTTTTTGTACACATCTGTATGTTGAAATTTCCATGTTTAGGGTAAAAATAGTGGTAGTAATGGAGGAAGGAAAGAAGGCATGAAGTAGAATGGTACTATATCAAAGCTCTGCAATTCTATTTCATGAACATTCCCTTTATACCATTAGGATTAGTTTTTGTAAGCTAAACTGAGGAACACTGGACTATGTTTTACTTTCATCACAACATAGAAGAAAGAAAACACAAAAGCCTCAATTACTAATTAAAAGGCATTTCATTGCTTGATTAAAAAAATATTAAACTTTTTTAAAGGTTCTGCTACTTTCACCATGATACAGTTTCCAGGAGAAATTGTGCAGAACATGTTTTTCAAATATATAGATAAGAATTAAAATTTTTCAGCATTCACTCATTTCTAGGTTATCAAGGTATCATCCTCAATTTTTATATCTGCTATGATTTTAATTTTCTAATATCTGAAATCGAACAAACTGTTTCCGTTTCCTCCTCGTTATTTTATGTTTTGCTTTGCTGGGCAACCTCAGCCTTACTTTGGTGTTAGATCTTTTTCTTGTGAAGGATTTTGCTCTGATCTCTCCTGTCATTTCTCTTGGTCTTGCTAACTTTGTATGTCTTTAGCAACACTCACCTTTAAGTGATTTCTAGCATTTTCATTCAACCTTGTTGTTCCTGCAGAGTGAACATTCAGTACTTGTTGCTGAGGTTCTCTCATTTGGTAATACTTTCTAGGTTGGCGGTAACTAAACCGAGGCTGATTAGAGTACTGCTGACGAGAACGTTGATGTTGTGGTGTGGGTTTAATTCTCTGCCTAGACTGCGATTGCTCCCTCTTGAGCTGCCTAAGACGTCTTCTATTCTGCAACTGTCGCCAGCGCCTTTCATAAGTTTGAGACCTGGAATAAGAGGATGATGCTGCTCTCTGTCTCTGTTGTGTGGGTGAAAGTCTCTGTCTTGTAGACGTCCTTGAACTTCTTTGCCTTAGAGGCTTTTTTGAGACCTGAGGTCTAACAGTTCTCTGGTGGCTCTGCTGTCTACTGCGATTTTGCCGCCTATAAAATCTTGAATAATGGGATCGTCTCTCTGCCCAAGATGTTTTCCGCTGATCATCTACTGTATCTCTGCTAAGAGGTTGTCTGAAATTCAGCCTTTTCTGATCTCCTAGTTGCTGGTCAAAGCCATTGGATGTGGAGGACCCTAATCGAATCCTTTGATTTGAGCTGTATTCAAAGTTAGATCTATATCTTGCAGAATTAAATGTATATCTGCTGTCTTTAATGGTAGATGGAGTGTTGGAATTTCTATTCCTTCTGGAATAATCATATCTCATAGGTCTTCTCCTTGAACTGTAGATTCTTCTGTTGATTCTTTTGTAATCATTTCTATCAGCTCTGTCAAAATGATTATCTCTTAAATAAGTCTTGTCGTCTTCCTGATTCACTATTTGCCTACTGATATCTCTGGTCTTTTGACCCCTCTGAAATGTTGAATCATAGTTCATTCGATCTTTGTCAAAATAACGACTGTAGCGAACCAACTTATTTCTATTTGTATTGTGCCTTTGATATTGTCTACGTCTATCAGACTCAGACCATGGGAAAGGGGTGGTGGGGTAGTTAGTGAGGGATTTGGTATTGCTTACCGGAGACCAGTTTCCATTCTTCCAGCGAGCCCGTCGACCAACAGGTTTAGGTCTCTTGGTGGTGGTTGTGGTGGTCGTAGTTGTGGAGGTCATCGTTGTGGTAGGCTTTGAAGTGGTAGATAAGCTGGAGCTAGTGGAAGTTTTTAATGTCCTGCTGAAGGTTGATGAAGAGGCTAAGGTCAATCTAGTGCTGGTGGTGGTCACTGAAGCAGCCATGGTTGTTCTGGTGCTACAATTACCGGTGCAGGCTTGGGTTTCTATGACCTTCTTTCTCCGGTCACAATTGGAATCTGCCAGGATATCCCCATTAGGCAAACGACAAACCACAATACGATTTTGATATCCTTTTTCTCCACACTTTTTGGCTGAACACTGGGATTCAAAGCAAAAGAAAATGAATCAAGATTGGGAGTAAAATTTGTCTTCATTTCAAAACAATAGTCTAATGCAAATACAAACATATGTCTAATTTCCATATTATATTTGATAATTTATGATCTAAGATGCTGATGATTGCAATAGATAATGTTTACTGATATAGTTTTATGTTATCAAAACAAAACCTAAAAACATACCTGTAGGCTATAGTATTTAACTTTAAAGACAAAAAAAGATTGAAGTGCATTCCAAAAGTATGAGATGAATATAAAAAATTTACAATTCAAAAGCAAAAGGCTATCAAAGAAATTATCACACACCCCAAATCATTTTTTTTTCTCTTTGGAAAAAAATAACTTGTCATGTATCTTGATGTCTTCCCATAAAAACACAAAAACTAAAAAAAATAACTAAAGAACTGAACTTAACTTTTTAAAGGCCGTATAGGATGTTTATCCTTTGAATGCCTTATAATTTTAATATATTTTGTTCATTCATTCTATTGAAAAAGAAAAAAAATAATATTGAGACTTAAATCCATGTAAATTGCATACAACTAGTTAATAATTTCAGATTAAGTCAAATCAAAATAAACTACAAATGAAAATATTCATTTATAATATTATTAACTCTGCCTATCTTTCTAAAAGGTGATATCCTTATATCCCTGTATTTGACAAAAGCCTATAATTGATGTTCACTCCAAAGGGTGTAATATTATGTTTCTCCCTGCCTCATACCTCGGACCACTGTTCCACACTCCAAGCAGGGCAGGCTCCACTGTAACAGATCCTAAACTCGTCAGGCTTCTGCTTCCTGTCACATTTAGAGCTGGCCCCTCGCTCATCCCGACACATGACGTGTCTCCGTTCCCACCCATTGCCACAGGTACTGGAACACTATAAAAGGGGACAAAGACAGATGTGAAAAGCAGTTCATGATAACAGAAGGTCTGTGGCACAGGATAGCTGAGTAGTTGTGTGTCTGTGTGCAAGTAAATGCTGTGTGCGCATATGTATGTTTATTGATTTACCTGTTGATTATATATCCACTTATTGGTTTATCCATCTATCTATTATCTATTGATTTATGAAATTGAAATTGTAAATGTATGACAAAAAGTAGGAAAAAATTGATTTATTCAGTTTGTTCTTACAGCACTCCATGAGCCAAATCTCCAGTGACTGGCTCCAATCACCCCATTGCTGGTGAAAATTGCTGCCTTGAAGTCATCCTCAGGAGTGAGACAAGTGCCCCGGTTACACCGGATTTCAGTCTCAGGCTTAATGGTCACATCACAGAAGCGATCATCCTGGCGTTGGTCGTTGAAGAGACAGGCCACGTATCGTGTCTTGATTCCTTCGCCACAGGTAACAGTGCACTGCCAGGTAAAAAGGAATATGTAGATTAATTTTGTTTGTCTGGAGTACTCTGATTGCACAAGTACCTCTGTGCAGTCATATGTGCTCCTTAATAAAGAGAGGAAGAGATAATATCTCCAAATTTTTCATTAGCTTTAACTCTAAATTATTAGTACTTCAAAATCCATTAAATTTAACATGAGGTGTTTAAATTATGGGAGAATCTTTATCTTAAAAAATAATATTCGAAACCTTCAAGTTAATGTTTAATAAAAGAGAAAAACTAAATTTGATGCCATCAACACATCTGACAGGGTTCGTCTTCTATAATATTTAAGATGGGAAATCAATTACATTTGAAAAGAAAATAACATAGACTCAAACTATAAAAGGTTGTTTGAAACCACAATTTTCCTCAGTAACATTACGGCCCTTACATCACTCCAATCCCCTTGTCTCCAGTCTCCACAAGGCTTTAACATGCAACTCTCCTGTTTTGGAGGCTGGGAAAGATGGGCACAGTTGCTGTCACTAACGTGGTTGCCATCATAGTCCATGCAACTCACGTAACGATGTTTGCTTCCCTGACCACACGTGGCAGAGCACTGCAGGTGATTGGAGAAGGAAAAAAGTCCCCAAATAATACACATTGATATTAGATAATATAATCTTTTCTCTTAGGAAAGAATATCATTAGACAATATTCACATATAATTTGATAAAAAAGCAGTAAAAAAATTGGTTATATAGGGAAAGGAAATGATGCAAGGTTTCTTTACAGTAATATAGCCACACTTTATTATTCAATTTAATTCAATTCAATTCAATGTATCTTTATTTATCCCAAATGGGCAATTACAAAAGAATTGGACTGTGCTTTTCAAATTATAACATAACGTATAGCAAATTAATTATGTGTCGTAGGATTCTAAACAAAGATTACAAAGCAGTTTAAGAAAATCAAACAAGCAGCATTCAAAGAGGATAAAGCAGGATTATTATAACGAATATTCACTTGAGAAGTAAAAGCAGAAGGAGAAAGAGAGCTGCAAATATTTGATTAATACTTATAAAAAGAAAGTACTCAAATGCATTAATTTTTACATTGACAACTGTGTTCTCACCAAGTTAATAAATCTTAGTGAGCAAAGTATTTCTACAAATACTCATATATTATGAAATATAGAATAAGGTAAAAAAAAAAAAAAAATAACAATCAATCATAATCCGATACTTACCTCTGTCCAACTGCCGTATCGCCAGTAGGCAGCTCTAGCAAGGGTTCTGAGGGTAGTTGAAGTGGTGGGCCTTGGGGTGGGGCAACCCCCCATGAAGCAAGCCCGCATGTCAGTGGGCCGCATGGTGGGGTCACACACAGAGTCCTCTACAAAACGCTCACTCATCCGACATTTGACAGCACGTTTGTTTACGCCTTTCCCACAGGTGGCTGAGCACTGAAGCAGGAGAATATTGATTTTAAACTTATGTTAAACTCCAATCTAAGGAAATAAGGTGATGTATGAAGAGAAAGATTTTAGAATTATTAATTAGGAAACATCTTCACTTCTATGATAATAGACTTACAAGCAGGTTTCTCTGCATTTCTAACAACCCTTAAAATCAAGATTTTCAAAAATTGGTTTGCACAAGTTGAAACATTGAGATTTTTTCTGACTCTTCTGTTTGATTTTCTATCAAAGTTCCAGAACACAGGAGAAATAAATATTCCAAAAGAGTTGTACCCCTTTTTTTTTCAAAAGCAAAGGTGTTATTCAATCCGAGGAGATTGTTGTGATTTTCAGGATCTGCAGATTTAGAGGCTAACTGTAATAGGTGATAATAATCAAAATAAGAGATATAGGATGCTTTTTAATCATTTTTCTGCTGAATACTTGTTAGTTTTTTTATGATGACATTGTTTTTGTCACCTCTGATCATAATTTTAGCTCCACTAGGGGTGATGATGATAGTGACTGATACGAGTTTTGATAGGGAAACGCCCACTCCTTGCACCAGTCATAGAAAAAATGTCATAATTATAAAATGCCTGGTTGGATTTTTTAAAATTCAAAGTTCCTTTTATTCCTTTTGGGTTAAAATAATCATGAATACCAATGGAGTATGTTTTTTAAATCCACTTCGCGAGGAATTCAGAGGTTAGTTATGAATTTTATTTATTTATTTTCTTATTTATTTTTCAAACAAGAACATCAAAATAGAGCCTCTTTACTTTTAAAGAGAACAAAACATCCAAAATTAACATCATAGATATATTCTTCAATCTTTCTTCTTTACAATGACACCAAACATGATCATCTGTTAAATCTGTGTTGTTTAGTGAGTGTTTTTGGACTGCTAGTCGCAGGTGAAAAATCTACTGACTTGACACCTGCCGTAAATGAGGAAAATGTTTTAAGAGTTTTGAAAATGGTCAACCCACATCTCTGGACACTCACTTCTCATTTATAAAGAGGATGTAAAATAGAAAAATACCAAATTTCTGACATCGTTTCAATTAGCAACATTAAATTAGAACACAAGAAACAACACAGCATGGCAAAGTATGGCGCAAAAAATGCCTCATCCTTATGCAGGTTGCTTACTGGGCCCCATCCGCCTGGATACCACTCAGGGCAACGCTGCAAGTGGCACTCTTTTCTGCCTGGAGGTTTCTTCTTGCTGCAAGCTGAGTCATCCATCTTCTTGCCTCCCTTGTAGCACCAGACTTTTCGGAGTTTGTAACCGCTACCACATGACACTGAGCACTGGAGAGAACGCAGAATGAAAAAATGTTTAATATACTTTTCTTTAAAAAAAAAAAAAAAACACAACTAAGTTCTGGGTTAAAATTTTTTCTTAATTATGATGAAAAGAAGTGGAGACCATTTACTTGGATATACGTCTTAAATTTTAATTCAAATTTATGTTTAGTCGCAAAAATTCTATAAGCCGCCAAACATTAGGGATCTTTAAAATAAAGCTGAAGTACACATTGAACTTACAGTATTCCCAAAAATTCAAAAGCAAAAACTCTTAAAAGAATACACCCATGAAAAAGTAAACACTACAATAATTGCCTCACCCCTAGCCAGTTGCCGGTGGTCCATTCTGCACACTGACCATTGTTGCACCTTCTGGTTAGCATCAGATCGTCTTTGCACTCATGACTGGGCAGCTCTTTCCCTGACTCGTCCACACACTTGGCCTGTCGACGTTGAGCACCTTCACCACATGACACAGAACACTGAAAGAAAATGAAGAAGTTTTGTCATCAAAGTGCTTATATAATCCTTAACTAATCAAGACTTAGCTTTTTTTAACCAGTTTTTCACAGAACTAAGCTTGGCCATTATACTTACAGGTCTTTTAGTGAAAACAACATGTTGTACTTCAATTAAAACCACAAGAAACTGAAGCTATAATCTGTGCATGTCAAAGCAGCAAGGTTTTGGTATTCTCTTTTCTTTTTTTTTTCCTTACAGATCCTGAAAAATGAGAAAAGGAGGAGGGACTTTGCATCACTACTATCTCAATCTTTTAAAGTACCCGTTTATCCATGTGATTTTGCGTAACAAGCTTGCTCACCGGGGACCATTCGGTATAAGACCAGTATGACTTCAGACATTTTCCCTGGCATTGGACCACGTCATCTGGCTTGGAGCCATAGACGTTGAGGCAGTGACGGTCAGGAACAAACTCTGCATTCTTGTAGCCCGTCTGCTTGACACAACGGACCAGCTGGTGCCTCATGGCTGTGCCACAACGTACGGGACACTCCTCTTCATTGAATACTCTCCATCTGAATATGGGGAAGGAGAGGGTGGAAAATACTTGCACTATTATTTCACCTATGGTTGAAAAACTAAAGGAAGATTATATTTCACTTTGAATCTGGCATGCAACTTAGATTCCTGAAGAAAAATATTGAAACTGAATTGAAATTTGTTCTTTCTGTCAAGTCACACAAATAAATGAATATCCATAACTCTAGCTTCATTGATTCTCCTTATTCTTTGAGTATAAAATAGTCACATTCATCTTTAGTTGTGTTGAGAATAACAGCATGCTTGACAGTAATATATTCAAACTTTGAAAATAACTGTAGACAAAGTTGTTTATTTCAATTTTGAAAGAAAATTTGCTAAAATATTTATTTCTATTGTAGCATTTTAGCTCCGCAAACATTCCATTTTATTTCATCTAAATGGACTATCTCACTCTATCTTGCACCATTTTGTAAATTAAATTTCCCAGAGAATTCTCTTGCAAACTGCTTTCAGTGAAAATAAAATAAAATTGAATAATTTTTTTTTTTTTAATTTTTGTAATAAAGATCCCAACTAGGTCTCTCACCTGACTTGGCAGTGTGTGTTGCAGCGTTGAGTGATTTTTTTTGGCTTGTTTAAATTTTTACATCGCTTTTTGGATACAATGAGATCATCATCCTCTCTCACACAGACTATTTTACTTTTTTGCTCTCCTGCAGAGAAAGAATGAAATGAAAATACTGCTAAAATTTTCATCACTGAAAATTCAAAATTTCAAAGAGCAAAAAGACAGAAAAGCAAAAGAAGATTAAAAAAACCCACCATAATTTCCTAACACTTAACTGCTTTACATATACTTGCATATAAAACTATTCCTATTTTCTGTGAAGAGAATTTCTTTGTCTTGTAAATTTTCCCAAGTCTCCTTTGGCACAATTCCAGCTTTGGTAGAAGCAATTTAAAATCAATCAAATGGTAAAAAGAGTTGGTAAATTAAACAGGGTTTCGAGAACATGAAAAATAAGCTTTGAAAAATCTCCCACAATGCATTCAAGCATGTTCAGATCACACATTTTGAGATTGAATTTGAATAAATTTTAAGTCACTTCATAGTCTTGAGACTAAATTAAAAAGGAAAATTGTTTTTCTCTTTATCCCTTTACCCCTGCCTCACTCACCATTGCAGATGGCACTGCAGTGGCTCCATCCCTGGTTTTTCCAGATCACTTTTTTAGTGACTGACATCATGTAGGAGTATGTGATGTTGGGAGCTGTCAGCTGGCCCACCGTTAGGACCTGGAATCAAAGGGATTTAATGGTTATAGCAATAATAATGATGATTAATCTTTATTGTCTATAAGTTGGTGCCGTTTGCTAACAAGGATTTAAACAAGAACAGACAACCTTATTCGCAAACACCACCAATGGTATCTCATTTTTTTTTAATCTACAACATTAATCTAATAGGGGGAAAAGTAAATTATACCCATACACACTAACAAAAGCATCAATAGGGTGGAGATGTACAGGAATTACCTCTTGATTTGCAAAGACAAAATAGCTGCCGTGTTGCATACACTAGTCAATTATGTCCTCATGTAATCAGTAAGGTAAAATAAATCAAATTCAGTTTGAAAACTAGACTACATGTTGCACTAGCAAACACTTAAAAAAAAAAACAACCTCCTATCCTGAAAAAAACAAGAAGATAAAATGAATTTACTTTGAAAAATATATTGAATATACCACTGCAAACACGAAATATAAGTACAATCTCAGTCAGTTTTGTCCTCAAATGCACAGGTAGCAATCAATGTCCCAGGCAGTTTATTATGCTTGTACCATCTACACAGCTAGGCTTTATTTTGATGATTCATTTCGCATTTAAAGATTATAATATTTTTGTAAGTTGACTTTTTGATGATTAGAGCTCACAAATACCTACCACCTATTATAAGCTAGTTTCAAAAGCAGATGAACGTAATCCAAATAAAAAACAGTTCTTTACATCCTCGCATCAGCTTCTCTAAAGGGTAATGCATTAAATGGATAGGCCTATACTTGTATAAAAGGGTTGGTCATATATTGGTAAAACTTACATAAATTTCAATGGCCTCTTGTATCATCATGGAAGAGTTTAATCGTTCCACCATCACATCAGCCCCCGTGTAGGACACCAAGGCTCCTCGAACTTTGACCTTCCATGGCTGAGTTTGAACAAGGTACTGACCATTCAATAAGTATGAGTCCTTAGTCTTCAGGGCTGTTGCGGATAAAAGATATTTGACTTCAGGAAAAAATGTTACAGAAATAAGGATTCATATTAAAACATTTATGTTTCATCAGCCTTTCATCGGATATGATACTTTCTGTATGAAGCCATCATGCATTTCTTGCTGAGGTGCTTTTTATAGTAAAACATATTTATAAATTGTCTGATTGAAAAGCAAGCCTTGATTCATAAATGATACAATGTGATTCATTTACTAGTCTCACATACCGAGATAATTGTAGTCATCAATCTCATGACGTACGATTCCATACTGTCGAATGTCAATGTCTGTGGCTCCACTTGGTATTTCCACCACTCGATTGTACCCTTGAGAGGGAAGAACATGAAGGCAAACTAGTTTGGTCATGGCATGACATACAAGGATTTTCAGAAAAAGTTAAGATATGGATTTCTTGATCAATCTCACCAATAAACAAGTAAATACACAAATTTTAAAACATTTGTGATGAAGCTATTCTGTGCTTCAAAGAATGAAGATATCAATGATTAGTTCTCACTTATCTGCTCAAGGAGACAGAAAAAGAAGGAGTGGGGGAAGAATGAGAGAGAGAGAGAGAGAGAGAGAGAGAGAGAGAGAGAGAGAGAGAGAGAGAGAGAGAGAGAGAGAGAGA
>JBCIKM010133792.1:0-13850 GCA_039654465.1 Melibe viridis | reverse complement strand
ACACACACACACACACACACACACACACACACACACACACACACACACACACACACACACACACACTCACACACATACACACACAGAACTTTAAAAAAAAAAATTCCGCTGTTCCAGGGAATTGAACCCATAACAACATGGTTTGAGGGCGCACAGTACAACCACTCTGCCACATAGGCTGACGTTGATGTTCATACTGAAATCTCTGTATTAAGTGAGTTGCTCACAATTGGCTGGTCAAGACGGCGGGCGTTCACAACATGTGACTGTGGCTAGCGAAGAATGATATATTATAGAAAATCTTGAACAATCAAGGTAAAGTTAACATTTATTTTCAGATTAGCCAATAAAAAAATAATAACTTGTATTGATTTTACACAAACATGAAAGGCAGTATAAAGTAAAAGGTGACAAGACAAAAAACAAAACAAGATGCATTAGAGTGTAGCTGATGTCTTTATAATTCATCATGAAAAATACACAAAGTAAAGATGTATTATAATTCCTAAAATCACAATTCAAGCAACAAGTATAAAACAAGGTCATTCATTTTTACTCTACCGCATTGCCCTTCATAGATAAAAAGATTTAGACGGTTTGTCAAAAATTCAGATAATGAGAAAATAAAAAGCGAAAAACTTTCATCACTTACTCCTTTCGCATGGATAATTGGGTGCTTCTAAAACATTGTTTTATTTCTAGAATATTCTCTCATGCTTTAGTTAATGGCTAAATTGTTTTATAATAGCTGAAATTCAGTTCAAAGAGTCTGTCTGCCTTTGTCAAGTTTACATCTTGACAAAGGCAGACCAATGAAGATCCGTTGTTGATATACAACCTTGTGCCTTGGGTCAAAATTTAACATTTTGGGATAACGTAGCATTGCTACTGCAAAACATGGTAGACGGAAACAGAATAGACCTCTCTAATCCAGAGCAATACCTGAGAGGCATTCCCTTGGTTCATTTTATCAAGAAAAAAAAAAGAAAGGATGGAGATACATGTACGTCATTTTGCCATTGGAGGGCAGCACTACATTAATTAATTATCAATAACCAGACAACTTTGAAAAGAGCAAGGGAATTCTACCTAACTCCGTTACTTTGCTGAGACATAAAAACGTTCTTAATATTTCTTTACTTCACACACGTATACACACACGCACACACATAGATACACTTTAACCATACACTCACTATAAAAGGGAGAACAAGTTCAATCATACATTCTGTAAAAATTTACGGAGTCTTGGAAAGCGAAAGGTCAACCGATTACAAAACCTAATGCAATTTTGAGGTCAGCTATAATAAGAACACAACCACAATTACAAAACAAGACTGTTCCTAAGCATGCCTTTTCTATAGTATGGGTGAGGACTGCATGTGGTACATTTGGTTGTTGTTTTTTTTTAATAAGCAAACCATACTAAAAGACGAGGATTTTACTTTCTAATTTTTTTTATAACAAGCAATGAATTTGAACAATCTATTTAAAAGTAAATTAAAGATTCTAAAATGCAGGTATACTATTGGGAAACTCCTTACCCACTTGTACTACAGTTATTGTCTATTCTTTAGGATCAAGACCTATAAGTAAGACAGGTGCAGTGACATGGATCTGCATGAGGCTATGCAGCCGAGAGGTAGATAAAGACAGATCATTTTATGGATCACAATCACAGTTCTATGACATTTTTTTACACTGCCGATACTGCTTGACAAACGACAAACATGGTTAAAACTGACGCCAAATTGAATCAAGACCATTGATAAGGGTCAAGACGCCATTGATTGAGTAGTCATCACTGGGTTGATTTGATTTAACGTTGGAATTTTTTTTTTCTGATATGCTACCAATTGGGTATGGCATATGGCAAATTGCTTTCACGCTGATCAAATTATTTATTTTTATTGTAAGAATTAAGTGGGAGATGGCACTGGAAATGGATAATAATCAAAGTAAATGGTAAGGCAAAAGTGCCGAGGTGAGACAAAGCCATGGAAAGAAGGGAGGAAAAAACAGGAAGATTGGAAAGCCATCCTTGAATTTTGCTTAGTCCTTCTCCACTGCTGCACATACAACATTGCTCCCTACCTTGATACCACATCAGATTTATATCAACAGAGTTATGTACTCCATAAAGAAAACAAACTGCAGGGACAACGGCATCAAACGCAATCCCTTTACTTCCCCCCCCCCCCCCAGTGTTTTGCTCAAACCCTCAGAACTCAAAACTATGACGTTTAGGGCTCCTTATACAAAGGTCATTGTCATAGTCATAGTAACTTCCCTTGACAAAAGTTAACACAATTCTAGGTATGCTATGAGAGTTTAAATGTTATATAAGCAATGCCTGGCCTTACACAATATAATAAGTATTAGTTATCTCAGACACAATTCTAGGTATGCTATGAGAGTTTAAATGTTAAATAAGCAATGCCTGGCCTTACACAATATAATAAGTATTAGTTATCTCAGTCTCAGCCATGTGATACAAGTCTATGAATCAAGAGAAAGAACTGCTGTCAGGCTTCTCAATGAAAAAAGGGGCTCTCCACACCCGTACTTTCACAATGAATTTATCATTGCGGGTCTTTTCTGATCCAACCTTCAACACTTTCACCCTCTTCACTTTGAGCTGATCTTCAGATTTCTCCATCACCACATCCACGTAGTCCCCTTCATCCATCTGTAGCAAGAAAAATATATGGAGCTGACAGTGCCATTCAATGAATGGTGAATGAACTTGCGACAGACAAACAAGGGTGCTTGTAAAGAAGACAGGAGATTTGTGACAATTCAATAAAAGAAGAAACAAAAACTACAAAAAGAGACTTTTGAGAACACAGTACAATTAAGTTTCAATACTCCTGAAAATTAATCTCTTAATGTACTTAGCATCTATGAGAAAAATTCTGAATAGTAAAAGAAAAAAAAAAATGGTATGAATAATCCAAAATAGATCGGAATGTGAAAAATGAACACACCTTGGAGGCTTTCTTTAAGACTTTCCTGCCATTCATGAGGAGCCCTGGGCCATAGAACACATCCTCCAGGTGACTAGACAAACATCAAGAAGAGTAAAATGTAAATTTTTGGTATTTGATTTGAATTGTAGACAATGAAGTCTCTGTCTCAAAAAGTGTAACTAAGAATAAAAAAAATGAGTTTCTTGTATGATTTGATATTTATTGTAGGCAATGTATGAAAAATGGTAAAAAAAAATAAAATGCCTAACAAGCAGCTTGTATCATCTTGTGTGTTACGTGTAAATTTTCTATCAGGGATCTGTTATTAGATATATAGCATTTATAGCATTCATGTAGAATTTACTTATATTACAGTATATATAAATTTCTATATAGTGGTATGATAAAGTATCATGATGATCATTGATGATTCCTATTAAAAAATAAGTGTTAGTCTTTACTTCCACTAATCATCAAAACCGGGAAAAATATCATTAAAATTTATCTTAAGTGTTACAAGATCAAATCATGTTTGGTCACTATCAGCAAAGCCATTCTTCAAAAGGAAACAAACCACGTGAGCAAAAAATCCCCTGAAACAATCATAAGTAAAAAAAAGAAAACATTTTAGAACTCACTTCCTTGAGAGGCCAAGGGAGGAACTGAGAACACCATCAATACGGAGAGACGAGACATGAATATTCATTACTTTGAAGGCTGCAGGGGCATCAAAGTCATCTTCATCCAGCTTATCATCAACGTTGGAATCAGAGTCAGAATCCTCCTTCACAAGAACAAGAAAAAAGACAAAAAAGTTTAAATACAAATATAGTCAATTTTGTCCTTCGATAAGTAATGATGTTGTGAACTATTTTGAAGTTATATTGCACATTGCATAAATTATAGGTAGGTTAATTTCCAAACTTTTGCACAGTCAAATCAAAATATGACGATCAAATTTGCACCCACATTAGAAAGTTAAGTTCGGGTTCCAAGATCTCTCCTTTAAATACATCAATTCATTTTAACCTTATACCTAAAAATATGACCTAAACACGCTTGTTAGTTTTCTCCTGTCGCTTCAAAGTGTTGGTTTTTTTTTTGTAATTTTTCTTAAGATTTAAAATAAGACCCAAGTCACAAAGTACCTGCTATCACTGGTATGTGCTCACCCTAATAGTGTGCATCAAGCATGTGAAATAACAAGCAGCCAAAATTTACTATTCCAATCCTAACAAAACCTGGAACAAATCTTGGCACATCTTGCAGCTGAGAGGATGGCATAATTAAGTAAATACACATTCAGTAACTAGGTCGAAGGTGACCCTCCACTCTTAATTTGGTACACATTTAGTCACTGGGTCTAAAGTGGCCAACTATGTAGGCAGACAATAGCATACTGGAGTCAGTGGAGTCTTTACACAGCTATCAGTCACTAGGTCTAAAGTGACCCAACACATATATTTGCCTCTAAGGACAGAGTTTAAGCGTGTTCTTCGTTAGTGTGGTCTTTCGCACCTAGACTATGCTGTGGAACATCATGTTTAACCACAAAGGGAACAACAAGAACTCTGGAATAATGAGAAATATAAAAATCAATTATTTTTTTTCTCTTACGAGTTCAAGATTTTGTTACTGAAATAAAAAAATTCAAAATTGGCACCTTGGGAATAGCGAGAGATTATTAGCAGAAATGTATACTCATTCAATGGAATTTCTACCATTACTATCGTCATTCTCCTTTGGCTGAACTGAATAAAGAAACGCTTCCGGTCACTGTCTGTTGGCGTAATTCTCAAGTAGGCAGCACAACAAATCATGAGGGGAAAACAAGGATAGAGACTAGACGATGAAGATACTGGCAGTTGCAGGTGGGGGTTGGGGCAGCCCACTTGGCATCCACTGTAGTAACATGCTCCAGGTGTCTCTCTTTGTGCGTGAGCACGCACGCGCAATTGTGTGTGTGTATGTGCACGTATGCATCACTGGTAGGGATCGAACCTACACCCTCTCTATCCAACAACAATCTGAGAGTGCGAAATACTCTCCACAACAATATTACTATACATCCAAAAAATCAATAATAAAATTAGTGAAAGGCTCACAAGAGATAGCAGGTGACTTCAGTTCAAGAAAACGGATGGTCAAGGAAAGTGGACGGAGAGATAACAGGTAACTAAAGATGAAGCCTAAATGTGTATTACTACAGGGATGGTTCTGACATATTAGTGCCTACTATCAAATATTTTCCCTTCAATAACATCTACGGTCATCAGACACATACCTTTTTGAAGGCAGAGTTGTGGGAACATTGTCGTGATGGTAGACAGCCTTGTTTACCAGCTCATTGATGGCCAGATTCGAACCCATCTTTGTACGTTTTGTGGTGGTATTCAAATTCATTTTTTCTCTATCTCTCTCTTTCCCAACTTTCTGTTTATAGTCGGAACTATTCTTTCTCTTTAACTAAATTACATATTAATTCCAAGCATCAGCCCCTTCTCTAGCTTTATACGTAATATTAACATAGAGTATTTTCCTACTTTCCTTGAACACCTTTGTATTCGGGAATAACGAGATATTTGGTCTTGAACAGAGGCTTTTGCTTTTATGGAGTTCCACTCTTGAAAGGTTAATCTTCTAAAAATATATACATTACTATCAGTAAACACCACCTATCAGGAATAATTTAAAAACAAGGCCTGACTCCATCTAAAAAGCCCACGACAAAGAATCTGATGGAGTCTCTCACCTCCATCTAGTCCAATATGTTGAGGCAACAGGGTCAGAAAAGATCAACTTGAATTCTTAAAATCCCTGGTGAATAAATTGGTCCTTGTTTGCAAGGTTGGCTTTGAGCTGCTCTACAAGCCATTTGGGAATGACAGATGAAATGGTTGACAGATTTTTTGTCTGCGGTCAAGTTAGAAGCTTGTTGTAATTTTTAAGTTTTCTCTATCACTTTAGTACATTTTACCTTTAACAGCACAGGTCAATTTTTTGAGAAAGTTTATTTTCTTTTCTTTATCTATTTACCATTCTCTATGTCTTCGCCTTGTCCTCCTCTCGACACCGTACTCATTCAACTATTTTCAGAATCTTTGATTTCAAGGTGTCTGCTCCCTGCCATTACTTTTGTGTTTCACACCAATATTATAAGAGCAACTATGTTCTCATTGTCATATCAGTTTCATTGTGTGGGCACGGCAGTGCCAACTTGTCCGCCAAAGAAAGGTTTAAATAATTTAAATTGTCTCAATGATCGGACCACCTTGGTACTGTTATGGTTAGCACACTGGGCCGGCAATCCAGAGATCCGTGGTTCGAGTCCCGGCCGCAGAGGTCAATTTTTTTTTAACAATTTATTTTATTTTATTTATTCACTTGTTTAACTTTCTCTGTGGCTTTGTCTTGTCGTCCTCTCGACACCGTACTCATTCAACTATTTTCAGAATCTACCACTTACCTCAATGTCTGTTGAGCGCCTCTTCCTTCCTTTGTATCTGACATGATGAAGACAGGACCAGCTCCTGTCCTCACTGTTCGAAATGTTGTTGTATTGAGTTGTTGACAGCAACGTGTGATATGAGGATGACATGGAGAAATTTTGAGGACAGTGCACTCTGTCGCCAAACAATCGTCCTCTATCTGACAAAACATATGATGCACGGGTCTTTCCATTTCCAATAACCTGATTGGCTTGTCTTTGGTAAAGATGAATTTTGGAATGACAGTTATGTCTTGACAATAAATTCACAGTGGAGGAATGCTTTGTGGAAGAAAACAGTCTTTGGCCAGGTACGCGGTTACGACAAAGGTACAAGACTAAGGCTGTTAATTGCGATTGTATTGGCATGGTCATTCTGCAATATAAATTGGAGAAATACTTCACAGAATAGAGTTTGACGTTACACTCTTTTTGCTGTGATTGTAAACTTGTGTGGAACAAATTCGACCACTCAATGCATTCAAGATATCAAGAAAGAATATTGTCAATAAGATTTGTCAATGACGTCAGGTTATGTTGCTACTTGCGTGTATCGGAAACTGCACAATAACGAAGGAATGGATGAAGAATTTCAATTACCTACAAAAACACAGAATGTCATTAATAAAAACATTTACAGATCATGAGGGCATGCATCTTTTGATGACACTAGAGTAAAAAGATTAATATAAAAGACAAAAAAGCAAGCAGATCTTGACAAAGGGATAATTAAATTAGATCATCAAATACAGCACAGGAGAGAAGCCCTCATAAATATATAAAATGAAATATAGCACTTTCAACTTGAAAATTGTGAACTTTTCGTGAGGGCAAGGAACATTTGCAACAGAATGAAATATTATCTCAGTTTCATTTTTTTGTGTCCTCGTCAGATCTGGTGATGCCAGGGACATCGATCCAGGGGTTGTGAACACTGTTGCTGTACACCATAACACAAAGGAGGATTCCATACACGAGCAGCATCAGACAGAGGAAGTCCAGACACAGGAACGCAAACCCTAGCAACAACTCAAGAAATTCCATCATGTCAAATTTGTCATAGAAAGGCTTAGAATAATCACATGCAGTAGTTACAAATTCAAAAGATAAGAAGAGAGTCTGCTCAATTCCACTGATTTTTTTTAAGATGCCATATTGGATCACCTTTACACCAGGCTATTCACATCCAGTATCCAAATTCCTGTAAATGTAAAAAAAAAAAGAAAAGTGAATATAAACTCAAATTCAAGCTTACAATTACAATCATAGTTCTTTCTAAATTAAATCCAAGATACATGAAATGGTCTGCCAATTTCAAAAACTAAAATAAAAAATATGCATGATCCCAAAATCTTCCAGACTGTCACATGAGTGTGTTAGTGTTAGTTTGTGATTCAATGTGATTAAACAAGAGAGAAGGGAACACTAGACAGAATAAATCAAAGACAGTGAGTTTTCCAAAAAGCTGCTCCCCAAAGGCAAAATGATGAACCTCACTTCTACTTATCTACCAATGCACAGTTCCTTTCTCCTCATCACTGTGCTCATCCTCCTCTTCCACAACTTATTGTTAATTTTCCGCACACTACACATGTAGTAAATGGTTACCCATATTGTGTTGTGCCACACTAAAAAAAACATACATTTAGCCTTCTTCCACTGTACCTACCAGCTCAGCAGCAGCTGTACAGAGCGTAATTATCAGTGGCGGAGAATTATTTTGAAAATTCATTTCGCCGGACAGCAGCCTTGGGCTAACTCTTTAAGATTTTTTCCAGCTTCCAAGAAGTCTTTTTCAAATGCAGTATGCACATGGGACCCCCCAAGTTTACTGTCAAACTCCAAAGGTCTAGGTGCCAGATCCGACCTCCTAAGGACCATGAAGAGGCTTCCAACCAGAAAATTGATCGAATATTTCTCACTGTTTGAGGGGATCCAACCCGCAGACTTTGGAGTGACAGGTGCATATTGCACCACTATGCCGCCAAGGAGTGACAAAAGACTAGAAAACAACCCAGGAAATTTGAAGCCAATTGTTTGAATAAATATTGCCTTTCCTTGTCCGTGCTGGCCCCTACATGTCTATTTTAAGGGCACTCTACAAGTTCCTCTTTGTTCTTCTTCTTCCATTAAACTGACTGACCCTGCTATGATAAGAATTACTGTCAGCGCCCACTGACTGAGTATGTTCCCCTCCATTCTATTTCTAAAATCATTGCTAGTTTGTCATGAGTTTTTATATCAGGATATCAAATGAA
Organism: Melibe viridis; assembly: GCA_039654465.1. Lineage (NCBI taxonomy): Eukaryota > Metazoa > Mollusca > Gastropoda > Nudibranchia > Dendronotidae > Melibe > Melibe viridis. The sequence goes on along the minus strand of JBCIKM010133792.1, from coordinate 5,136 downwards.
AGTGCTTTCGCTTAATGGAGTGTCAATTCATTTTAGCTCAAATACATAAGTGTTTATTCAGACTCAGACACAATTGATGTTACTGAGTAGAAGTAGTAATAATAAATCTTTATTGTCCTTTTCAGGCAATTTTAAAGTTATTTTATATCAGTTGTGGTACTCTCACACAATCTTTTACTCAAAAATTCTTTTTTTCATCCCCACTTGCCCAACATGTACCCAGTCACTGGCACTACCTGATTTTTCTTTTTTTTTTATGATACAAATGAAGTTATATTCACACTTTTACCCAGTCATAAATGAATTAAGTGGACAAACAAAAAATTCAGGAGTGGAGACCCAAAGTCTATAGGTACTTAATTAGTCTCTAGAGTCAAACAATATAGAAGGCATTATCTGATTGTCTCTCTGTTCTATTCTATTTCTGCCCCTGAGTGATAATTAATGCTGATGTCAATTGCCACAGAGTAAAATAGTCGTCTTTATTTCTGAGGAGTCCATATATAATATTTATTTTCTTGGATTCATATGTTCATACATAATTTTGGTAAATTCGGACTCATTGGACTTCATAAATGAAGTTGCTTCAAATATCCTCTTACTCACCTACAAACTTGTAGTCTGGCTTGTAGCAGCCTCTCGAAGGAGATTTAAAAAATTAACCATTAACCATTAACTTCATTATTCAGTTTCAAGCACTATAAAGCCACTTTTACTGCCTCCTCACTCTCTTACTTCCCCTTCTCACAGCCCGCAGTTGGCGGGTGTCCCTAGTGAGCACTTCTATCTGTTTCTTATCTTTTACACTGAATCTATTGTCTTACTTTTTCCCTTTTTCTGTGATGTCCTGTTTTTGTTGTCTTGTTTACAACTAAAGTTGGCCATCCCTGATTTCATGCCTCTTTGCCTTGGTACATAATAACTGCAGGGTCACAAGTTAAACGTACTAACTACTTTTTACACAGATCCTGAGTCTTCCTGAACCTTATGCTTTCTTGAGTGATAGCCATTATCATTAGTCATTGAAAATAGAGCTGATATTTTTGGTCATTATAAATCATCTCTTTGTGGTGTCTTTGAGAGATGATATTTAATTTTCGTATAAATCATCTCTCTGCTCTATCTGGTTTGATCTGTTCCCTCTTTGAACTTATTATACCATCTTGCTTTCCCCTGGGCTCCTCTATGACCCTCGTGTGTCGTTGGGCCCTAAAACCACCAATAACAAACCCCTTCCCTGCAAAGAGTTGAGTTAAAAGAAGAAAAAAAACTTTGGTACCGAAGCTTCACTGGTAAACAGGACTTTGAACAATGACCTTGCAAGATAAGGATCAGAATGACACATTATTGGACTTTAACGGTATTTCACCAAAAACTCTCATAATACCTGTTCTCTTTTAGTTTCAAGTCAGGGGTTCACAAGCACGATTAGGAAAAAACCGAAAGTAGCGGAGAAAGGTCAATGTTTTGTTTTGTGAGTGTTCCAATCCTAGTTTTAATAGAATATCAAACAGTTAAAAACTTGCTCCCGAGTCACGAAACGAAATTCTCCTAATTTCTGCTGTTTGTAAACACCTCCATTCTAGGGAAAACACTCCGTGAACTTGCGCTTTCTGAACCAACTTCCAAGTCAACTTTGAGATCCTATTTACTATTTTCCCGTGACATCAGTCATTTGTGATCAAGATACATTTTATGATTTATCTCCTGATTGGAAAGATACAAATAGTCAGAAGTGGCCGTGAAAACAGCAATTTTCTTTAGCTCAGTTTTTGGCAGGGGAGGCGCAGGAAATCTCAACCTAGTTTGACTTAGACCCTGGCCCAATGTTGACTTGATTAAAGAAAATCTTGACATGGGCAATGAACAGAGCTCCTTACCGGCGGGTGCACCTGGAAGTCATTTGCGATCACAAAGAGATGAAGAGATTCCTTATACCCAATACTCCATTAGCAAACCAATTGACTCACGTAAGACAAGAAAATAGTTCCCCGTCTGTTTACATGGTGGCCATGGTGAATATTACAGAAATATATTGCCAGGTGTTGTTATTATAAATACCAAATTAATAAGAGAAAACCTTAACATTAATCAATAAAATAACTCATCAATATTAATGAAACAACTAAAACACAGACAAAAAAAAAAAAATCAACATCCCTTTATTGACTGAGACAGCTTGAAAAACTAATAAAAAATTTCACTGAAAAATAGCTAAAACCTCTGAAACAAATGAAAAGGCTTGAAAAAAAAAAGAAGAAGAATTATTAAATATTTATCAAATTTACTTTGTGTTTTTTTATGCCACAGGGTACCATGCAGAGAGGTACTGTAGCACTGACTAGGCAACTTTTTTTCCGTCAAGGCCCCAAATAAAAATGCGCCTAAACGTGACAGCAATTATGTGTCTTGCACACCGCACATATATTTAAACCTGCGCTTACAGTTTTTACAATAAACTGTGATGTGATTAGTGCACACCCCACAATAGGATCAACAAAGCCTTTGTGTGTGGTTTACCACAAGATGCTGATAAAAGGGGGATTCTCGGGGACATTTTCAAAATTCAGATACGATGCCCAGGCGTCAGTGTGAATTATACTGTCCTGTCTGGACAGAGAGTCACTCCCAGTTGCAGGGCAAACGCCTCCAAAAACCCAGTGTTGTGGAATGACCCTTCCCTGGTGGTTTTTTCTCCTTGCAACGGGGCTCTCGTTAACTTCGACAACCACACCAGATCCACCAATCTGGTATAGATTTTTTACAAGCCAATCACTACAGATATCTCTGAAATACACTAACCACTGCATGACCATTGTTTGACACAAAATACTTTTAGTTGCAACATGGTATTGATTGGCATCTTGAAACTCCACAAGAACGTTTGACAATTTTTTTTCATTACTGTGTGCCCAAAGTGAACCGTCTTTCAAAGCAATTTTCTCACCTTTGTGTGATGGGCACCTGAAGCATATGTCCTCTCCTCTCTTAACTAAAGTATTTGTGCTCCCACACATGATACAATTTGGCGCTCTCTGACTTAAAATCCGATACTGCTGCAAAAACTGAATAGCAGCCTCCTCTGTCGCAGCATGAGTATATAATAAATTTAACACCATGGGGTCATTTTTTTTTCAATCAATTAATTTATTTGCACAAGTGAACAGCAGAAAATTAATCCAATTAACAATAAATTTTTAAATTCAATTAATCCAAGTAGGAAATTCAAAAACACAATCCAATGAAGAAATACAAAAAAATTGATGCAAATAGAATTCAACTGCGAAGAAGTCACTGAAATGATCCACACTGTAGCGAGATTTGCGTGAAATGATCATAGAATACAAATTATTTAACCCCTTGTTAGCTACTTACCTAAGCATGGTCATGACCATGGATAAGCGCTATATAGATGCTATACATATTTATTTATTTATTTATTTATTTATTTATTTATTTACTTATTTATTTATTTATTTTACCTTCCAGGGTGATTCCAAGTATCAAAGACTTACATCTGTCCAGCAAAATCATGAAGCGTCCCCAAAACAAATAAGCAAAACAAAAGCCAATAAGACTCCAAGTGACTAAGGATGGCACCTGTATATTGAACATACGTGTGTCACGAAAACAACCACAAAAACACCAGTGTAGTGAATGGCTCATTTCCCATCTGTATGAAAATAAACTAAATGGCGGCGGCCTCAACTAGGGACTCAAATTCTTAAGGAGTAACCTTTTTATCAATCTTATTTTTTACCAATTTACCAGACATTTTTTCATTTTGGTGTATATGTGTTCACGGCTGGATCAACATTCGCAATTTTGTTCATTTTTCTTTGATTCAGCGTCTGGAATTTGTTTCTTACGCCCAGATTCTCCAAGGCAGTCCCCAAGGCCACAGAAGCCACAGCGTCCTGTTGTGAAGCAAGAGAGAGATAGCACACCTAAGCACGAGATCATCGTGGTGGCAGACGGCCACAACCCAGTCAAAGACCCCGATCCCGAGTTGACCAAGTTGAACACCATCCCTGTGTTCTTCCCCATCATGAGGGGATCGTTGAATCTGGCCAACAGCACCAGGGACTCCGAGCTCTTGGACAAACTGGATCACAAACAGGTGAAAGCTTTATTTAAAGTTTGCTATTCCCTAGTACTGCGGAAACCAAATAATTTCATGCCAATTGCGCAGCAAGCGTCTAATGTTGGGTCTTGTGGGCTCACCAGACATCGAGTGAGAGTTCACATGACATGAGCTGGCTATGGCAAAGCCAAATTGGTCATGTTTACGTTGTTAAGTTCTCAACTTGCTCATTTAAACACCAAAATACTCCACTTAAATCACATTTCTATAAAACAAACTTGATATCATCAGAAAAACACACGAACAAAGGCCAAGGTGATTCTATTACTATTTACATTTAATTTAGTAGCAGAATCCAAAAGTATACTAAACAGCCGTCTACCAATGTTTGACCCCATGAAGAATACAATTAATTAAAAACTTCTCAAGATAGTTCATGAACAGGTTGTTCTTCAAAGTTTTTAAATATATATATATATATATATATCCAATCTATAAACTGTGAATCCAGTCAGCAAGTTGTCAAAAGGGTCATCCATCCTGAAATATCATAGAGTCATAGTTCATTGTCATTTAATTAGATTTGAACCAACATGGTTTACTTAATAAGGAACATTTAGATCTTTTGCCCTATTCAGAATCAAGACTTCCTCAAATGATTATTTCCAGTAATGTCATTTTCTCCAAAGGCCTCTCTAAAATTTCTCACAGAAACGTTACCACCAAAAGGAATTCTGAGCATTGATTTGTATTTTTCTTAAAACTGGAACTGTTCTAATTCTAAGACTTGTATGGTAGTCTGTTGAAGAAATTATTGTCATCGTGACCATTTGCTCCACCCCGATCTCCAGGTGCTGCTTCTATGTATGAGATACCAAGACCATTTACGACAGCTATCAGAAGCAGTGGCCTTTGACCAGAATGCACTGTGTATCAGAATCAAAGAGGTGAAGAACACTTAAGAGCAAACCCTCACACTCACTCTCTCTCTCTCTCTCTCTCTCTCTCTCTCTCTCTCTCTCTCTCTCTCTCTCTCTCTCTCTCTCTCTCTC
>JBCIKM010133681.1:0-12500 GCA_039654465.1 Melibe viridis | reverse complement strand
ATTGTAAAGTTTAGCTAAAAAAGGAGAAAGACAAAGCCGCTTTTGGTGCAGTACAATGCAAATCACTTCCCAAACAACTACGGAACTTGCCAAAGTGGCCTGTGGTTTATCTGTTACAAGCAAATGACCCCGTTCTATGAACGCAACTAGAAATGCAAAGCTTTTATTTTTTTTAAAATAAAAGCACAAGACGCATTTGAAAATTTTATATATTATTGTTTCAAAACAAACAAAAAACCCCCCAAAAAACAAACTTGGAGCCCGCAGGGAATCAAAGCTTTGTCACTTTGCTTGCAATGGCAATCCTGGTGATATATTACATACCTAAATTTTCCTTCAATGAATGAAATGACCAAAATAAAAACTCATGTTGTATCACTTTTTGTTTGAAATTTTGAGAGGATCAAAATTGTTTTTTTAATGGTTCATTCTTGCAGTTACACAGAAGCACAGACTGTGTGAATTGAAAAACAGATGGGGAGGGGAAGGAAGATTGCAGAGAAAGAGAAATAGATAGATCACTGCTTGTTGTTGTAGGCACAGAGTAGGAGTTTTGCTCATTATTATATGAGTAGACTGTAACTGTTATTCAAACAATTATTGTGCAGCATTCATCCTCAAATGTTTTACGAACTGGTAGTAGCTAAAAGAAGATGGGGAAGAAAAGGTCCAGAAAAACTTTGATTTTGTAAAATGAGATTTATTTTCAGTCCTTTTTTTTACCAAATCGAATGGATGAATGCCGTCAATGATATGGAGTCTTTGAAAGTTGAAAAAATGAATGCCTTTTTCTTTCTTTTTACCAATTTTGAGCCTCTTGTAATTTAAAAGCTACAAAACTTTATTCAATAGCAGACAGGGTTTTTAATCCTTTTTCATTTGGTTTTTACATTTATACTATTTTCCCATTAAAGCTTGAAAACTACTGGTAAATACAGGTCGGAAAAGTGTTGAGAAAATAATTATGTCCAGTACTGAAAAAAAAAATATGGACTGAAAGAGTTAAAGTCATGAAAAGGGCAAAATATTGCTTATATGTATCATCCACATCAGTGTTTAACACCAGGTACATATCTGCTTTCATGTGTGTTTGTTGTAATATAATGTTACAAGAAACTGTATCATTTGCAGGCTTTATCATAAATTTGTCAAGGAGAGCTAGTTTAGTCTACAGGCTTTTTAAGATTTTTTGCTCCCTTGCATTTACACCAAATAAAACATTCTCTACATTAATTAGCTCTTGAAACTCATGGAGTTTTTTGCTTTTGTTTCCTTCCAATACTTGTGAGATGTATTTAATTGAAATTTGAGCCATACATAATGAATTTAAGTATTTTGCTGTTTTTGATAGCTCATAAATTTGCTTTTTTAAAAAAATTACTCCTCATTTCTCTGCTTTTTTACAGTAGTTTTCTTTTCATTTTATTTTCAAAAGGTTGATTGTGAAAGTAATCCACTCCATGACAGGACCTTTCTCCGGTCCGAGTCGCAATGTACGATTCCTTCAAGTTGAATTTGACTCTACCGGTGACAAATTTTTGACTGGAGATCACTTGGGGCACATCTTCTTGTTTGATCTAGCCTCAAACAGGTATGTTTGGAATTTTGCTGACCTTCAGCGGAAAACTAATGAGCTTTTTTCTGTTTTCCAGTGAGCATAATCTTAAGATCTTGAGTCTTAGGTTACACATTTCATGTGTGTACAAGATAAAGAAACATCAGTAAAAGACAAATTAACACTAACAAACAAACTTTTTTGACTTCACTTTATTCGTTTAAAAAAAAAAAAATAGTCTATAAGTGAGACCTTTTTTGTGGTTATATGCAGCAATCTAATCAAGATTCATTTTTCACCGTTCTGTCTGTAAAGATTTCACCAACTCCAGAAGACGGGACACGCCTGCACTGCCTTTGCCTTCACACTGCAGCATAAAACAGAATTCCTGGTTGGTTTGGCAGACTATTCCATCAAATGCTTCGACACAGGTGAGCAGTTTGTCTGGGGGATTGCTCTATTTGGATAAATCCTTTTGAAATTGGGTGATAGAAATGCAAGTTTGGTTTCCGCTTATTTACCTATAATTAACAGAATTATCTTTCTTTGATAATTCTGTAAATTCGTTTCTAGTCTAGTCTCTCTATTTAATGCAAACTGCAGCTTCAGGCTGCTTATGTTTATTTTTCGTGTAGCGCATTGTCAGTCATATCTAACACAGAATCTTTGTGTGTAGGATTAGTTTTAGGAATGACATTTGTTAAATTTTTTTCTTCTTTTTTTTCTTTTTAAACCAGAGAAGCAAGATTTGGTGGCATGGATGAAAGGACACGAGTCAGCCATACACAGCATATCTGTGCATTCTTCCGGTTGCTTTGCCGTGTCAACTTCAGCAGAGACAACACACTTGTGGGACCTGGACACCTTCCAGAAGAAGCACAGGCTAACCATTAAGGAAGATGTGGGCTTGTTGCATGTAAGACCTCCTGTAATTATTTACTTTTATTTTTAGCGCATAGAGCCTGCTGCCAAGGTGGGGATAGTTTTTGCGTGTTGTAAATATGCATTATTTTTATTATTATTATTATTATTACTATTGTTATTACTCACCCAATTCCTGACACCCCACCTCCTCTTTGGGTGTGGACCCCTGATAAGAGACCTCAATCCCTCTCTGTCCTGGGTTGTTTTTCACCAGCTGAATCATGTCAGGTCCATCTTTTTTCTGGAGGTCCCTTGAGAACTATAGCTGTATTATTTATTATATTAATATCAATTAGAGGAGAATGGTGGTTTTCATTTTTTTTAAAAAATTCAATTTAATGTCTTTTTGCTGTTCTGATCGCTAAGATACGAATTTATTGAAGAGAAAATAAGTTGAGGTCTCATGAAGAGGAGGGCTTAAGATGGCATCCCTGGTGTATTTTAACTTTCATGCCACACTATCATACAATTTTGAGCTGCCTATATCTATATTATTTTTTAGATACCGAAATCCTTCAAACTTAAAGTACAGACGAATTGGTCTGCTGGTGGAGCAATTTCTTTTTTTCTGTAACTTCTTCAATAACCTTTTTTCCACTAACAGGTTGACTTTCATCCTCTTGTCAGAAGAATGAGTTAAACAACCTTAGTTTTCCATTCAATTTACCAACAAGATGGCCTACCTTTATTGAAGTGTTTTCTATGTAAAAAAAAAAATAGAGTGAAAAATCCAATAAAAAAGCTAAATTGCTTTTTCCCCCTTCCAGGCGTTTTTCCTTCCAAATAGTGACATCATCATGACATGTTTCCGTGATGACACCATCTTTGCCTGGGACCTTCGGACGATGAACTGTCGGTACCAGCTTCCTGTACCAGCAGGAAAATCTCCACAGTATAAGACCTTTGCTGCCTCCAGGTAAATTTTAAAAATTAAAGAGAAGTGGCATTGGGTAGTTGGTAGGCCTGGGCAGTCATTGCACTGCTTGAATACTAAGTCGACAGTTAAAATTTGCGAAGGACTGCAAGGACCAGTCTCGGTCCTGGTCTTTTGGCATGCCTATTCCTTTAGGGGACTATAACAACAACGTGGGAGAAGGGTGTTAGGGCTTGGCCATGGCAGTAGTCAGTTCAGAGCATCTTTGAACTTTGGCGCATGCTCCGTTTTTACCAAATTTTCCCCACCCTTCCCTCTCCTCTGATAAAGTACTGCAGTTAAAAACCTTGCTTCAAGGACTGGTCCTTGAGCAAAGAACTTGGGACTGCAAGGACCAGTCTTTTTAACCGGTCCTTGCTCAGCTCTAGTAGTTGGTACAGTGTTCTTGATGGCTTGTTGTAGTGATATTGATCCATTATAGAAAGCTCTGATCTCCAAATTTCTTTAGAAACAAGTGACATAACTTTATCAGGATAAAGCACCTTGAAAGTTAAGAAACAATACTGATGAACGAAATTAGTCCATATGACATATCAATGTACTAATTATGGAAGGTTTTTGTGATATATTTGATAAAACAGTTGATTTTGATCTGAGTTTAGAAATTGATTGGGGCCAAACTTGCCCGTAAGGCAACAATTTTTAAGCATGAATTATTTTTCTTTGCTTTTTTCTTTTGTTTTGTGTAGAGATGGACGATATCTTGTGGCTGGGGGAAAATCTAGATTCCTCCATCTGTGGTCGCTGGACTCCAGGCAGTTGATTCGAGTCATCGAGATGCCCTTGAAAGTCACATCCATCCGCCAAGTCAAGTTTCTCCCAGACAGTTTCCAGCATGGTATTGACCAGGTCAGCCTCATTTTGTCAATTTGACAGAACAGACTTGCTTGACACTCTCTTGTCTTTCTTTTTGGCAAAATCTTATTATATTATGGTATACCTTTTCTTTTCTTCACACTCCTACCTTGCACTTTTTGTGCCTTTTATGGCCAATGACCTATAATTTATTCTTGAACCTTTTTTATTTGTCTCAAAAAACGCAATGATATGTTTTTATTAGAAAACAGATAATGTATCGGTTGACAATTTCCAACAAATAGACTTTTTTTCTCTAATGTTTTGATTGATTCTGCCACACTTAAGTGCAGGAGAAAGGAAACACCACCCGATTTCCAACGTGAAGAATATCAAAAGAACAACCTGTAGAAGCTTACATATAATTTTTTTTTTTTATTTCAAGACATTAAAAAAGAAACTAAAATTGTTTGGTCTCCTTTCCTCCAACTGTATACTAGTTTTTATATTTAATCCAAAATTGGATTAAAAATTTTTGTATCAAAGCTCTATAATTATCAAAACTTTTGTTTTCCTATGTTATAATTGGGCCAATTTTTTGTATTGAGAGTTTTTAATATTTTATTTTGTATTTCATTTTCAGACCAATTTGTGGTTTGATCTGTTCCCTCTTTTAACTAATTCTTTCATCTTACTTTCCTCTGGGCCCCTCTATGTGTCGTGGGGCCCTAAAAAGCTCCAATAAACAAACCGACAAATTTTTTTCTTCTTCATGAGTTGCTTTAAACGCAATGAATTATCCTTTCCCTTTTTTTATATTTTTCAGATTCTTGGAGTGCTTTCTCAAGATGGCATCATGCGTTTCATCAACACTGACACGTGCAAGCTGCTGTTTGACATCGGCACGGTGGATGAGAGGATTAAGACCGTGGCTGTGAGTCAGTCGGGCCGCCACATCGTCGCTGTCACAGAAGACGGGAACCTGAATATCATAAGTATCCATGCCTTGGCAGCCGATTTGAACAAAGTGAGTCACGTAAGAAAAGATACAGAAGTTATGGCGGGGAGCAGACACCTTGAATCAAAGATTGTGAAATAGTGATTGTATGAGTACGGTGTCGAGAGGAAAACAAGACAAAGCCATAGAGAAAGGTAAATAGATAAAGAAAATAAAGAAAAATAATTGTCTAAAAAAATCGACCTCGACGGCCGGGCGGGACTCAAACCACGGATCTCTGGATTGCCGGTCCAGTGTGCTAACCATTACACAGCCGAGGTGGTCAAATCATTAAGACAGTTTAATTTATTTAAACCTTTATTTGGCTTTGTCTTGTTCTCCTCTCGACATCGTAAGAGAAGATAGAAAGATGGAGTTGAGTATGCCCACATTGGTGCACTGAATGTTGCATCATGTTTCTCTCAGCATTTGTTATTGTTTGAAGTGGTGGACTCATTCCACTATTTGGATTGTATGCACTTTAATATGACATGCAAAATCATTTGGCATCCCTAATATATAATATATAGTACTGAACGTATCACTATAGACTCACAACAATGTTCAGAGCGTGCTACAGAAACATATCCTAAGAGGGCATTGACCATCAGAGAGGCTGTTTTTTTATGGTTATTTTTGGTTTCTCTTCGTATTCCCTTCTTTAATTTTCAATATTGTTGACAATGGATATTCGTCCTTCTAGCACCTTATGATCTGTATAATTAGAAAGCAAGCAAACAAATAAATTGCTAATCTAACAAACCTCACCCTTCCCTCTCCAACAGCCCCCTCCCCCGTTGATGAAGGTGGTGAATGCTGCCAACAAGCTCAGCGACACAATGAGCACTGAAAGCAGCATGCGCAAAGCAAGGCTTAAAGACGCCTCCTCTGGGAGAGGGAATAAGCAGGAGGAGAAAAAGGGGAAGAAGGGCACAGAGGAAAATGATAAAGAGGTAAGCCCTTTTTAAGTGCAAATTCAGAAATTGACGCATAACTAAATAACCAGTGTTTCGAAACCCGTAAAATTTGCACCATCCATCGCCTACTTCTTGAAATGAATGCTATCTGTTATTTGTTGATCTTAATTGTCAACACGAAACTGTCACTAAATCTTTCTCCCTTTAGGAATAAGAATGTCCTAACGCTGCTTTGTGTCAATCAAAATCTGGGCAGCAGAACAATTTGTTAAAAAAAAAAAACTGTTTGTCTCAGTCATCCAAGAAATACTGATTTGTTTTTCCCTTTTATTTTCCATTTCCCAGAACTCTGGCATGATAGAGCTCAATGTAGAGAAATTGAATGCCATTCTGAAAGGATACGGGGAATACCCTGCTAAATATAGGTAAGGTATTGCATTTAAAAAAAAATCAAATGCTTTTTAATCTTGTTATGTGGCTTTTTTTTTTTTTTCAATTCATCTAAAACTGCAATTTGCATTGGCATCTTGGGTGTTGCAATATCGAAGAAAGAAAGATGGGTTAAGCTCATCATTTGATGCGTGTCTTGGAAAAAATCTATAAGAACTCCACCTCACCTCCCTTTTATTTGTTTTCATCCTTGAATAGAATGTTCATCTGGAGGAAACTGCTACAACTACCAGAAAACTTTGCCGCATATGCAGCTTTGGTGGACAAGGGAGCTCATCCAGTCTATGCCAAACTGCACGAGCTCTATCCCATCAAAAGTCGCAAGTTGTTGAGGATACTGAACAGGTATAATATTGTCTCCGCTTTTAAATGGCCTTCTTTTAAGAGAGAGTCAATAGATAATGAAACCGCGATATTGTCTGTTATCATGCTTTGGGAATTGTTCTTTGCTAGACTGAATTGTCCATGGCCTATTTGTTTGGCCTAAGCATGGCATATTTCACGTTGTAGGGATGTTAATTTACTAATAGAATCTAGGATCTGCTATGATCTATCATTTGGGTTTGTGATTTTACAAGTGAGCACAACAAATTGAAAAAAAAAAAAAAAAGACCAGTAAGGAAAACTGAATAAAGACTTGATGATTTTTTAAAGAGAGAAAGAATGATTCAATTATACTTATCATTTTTATCTTGTGCGTTTTCCTTTGCTTCTTATGCATAGTTTTTAGTGAAGTCATAGAATTTTTTAGCAGAAATCTGTGGAAATAAACTCCAGACAGAGCAGAGTCTTCAGGAGAAACTGTCACGGAAGACTTTGAATCCAAGGTCTCGTTCTGAACCTCTCCCTTCTTCTTACATTGAAATGTCAGTTTGGAACTCTGCTTGGATAGCAGCTTTGTGGCCTGCTTTTAGAGTTGTAACTGCCAAGGGTTCTTTTACCTGGGCAACATGTACACAGGACTTCCAAGTTAATTTTCCGTCCATGGTAAGATCAGATGCTTGATGCTACCAACTTTTCAAGACCAGGGAGTGGCCTCTGACCAGAAAAAAACAACCGGACAAACTTCATTGTAAACCACATGGGAATTTTCCTGACAAATAATGCACGGGTACAATAGGCTTTTACTTTTGAGCTCAAGTTATGCTGATATTTTATCCTTCTTAAGTTATCTTATCTTATCTTATCTTATCTTATCTTATGTGTGTCTGACAAGGATCCTGTCCGCCCTGGCTCATTGGTCCAACATTTTTGGAGAGACGCAGTACCTCCCCTCCCTGGCTTTCCCGTTTGTCAAGCTCTTCCAGAACAACCATCTGGTCTGCTTTGAGGTGGTGGCAACCATTATAGGTGGGCTGTCCTGCAATGTTCAATAGTTGTAAAATGGGAGACCTTCCATATTGGGAGGAAAGGGAGAGATTGTTTTTGACTGCTTGTTTTATTTAGCTTTGGTTTTTTCTTCATGTTTTAAAAAGTTTAACGAGAGGTTGGGTTTTTTGTTTGTTTGTTTTTTTTTAGGTGGCGTGATTGGGGGAAAAAAATTTTAGGGGACGAGTGGCAAGGGAGATGTCTTTTTTTCTGCTATTTTCAGTATCAGGAAATGCACCCTTAGGGTATATTCATGTCTAACCATAACACTCTCTTCTTTTAAAGGGGGGGGGGGGTGTTTTGTTTTTATAAATTTATTTATGTATTTCCTTCCTCTTTTTCCCAGTCAACTGGTGTCAGCACTGGTTTGAGTACTTTCCCAACCCTCCCATCAACATTCTGGGCATGGTGGAGAACATTCTGGGCTACCACGATCGCTATTTGCTGCAACATCTTGTGGCGTGTGGTGTCACTTCACAGGTGAGGCTTCCACTCCTGATTTGGTTTTGTGATTATTCATTTTGCTATTTCAGGTTCCTGTTCATAAATGCTTGCAAATACAAGGCACTTTTCAATCCTACATTTTTCTGAAAAGAGATTGCAGGCATGCTTGCAATGTTCATCTTCCCATTCCGTGGGCAATAACTGTGGCATTTTGTTATAATCTGTGTGTGACATTGACCAAAATCACGAGCATTTTCATTCACAACGGTATTTTAGGTCACAGCAGATTTAATTTTGGGAAAGACATATTGTTAGTGGATAGATAAATAAACAAGTTTGAATTAGTAACGTTGAACAGAAAAAAACAATCTCTTAACCCTCCAAAAAAACCCAATAAAAACTATTTAAAAAATTAATCTAAAACAGGAACTTGACAAAGATTTATCTTTATGAATTATTACAACTGTCTGTGTGTGTTTGTGTACTGTGGCCTGTGTGTTCCTGCAGATCTATGCCTGGCCTCTGCTGGAAACTGTCTTTTCGGAGGTAGTGACGCAGGACGAGTGGTTGATGCTGTGGGACAACATCCTGTCCTGCCACCCATCCTTCCTGCTCATGCTGGTGGTTGCTTACGTCATCACCTCTCGTGGCTCTCTCATGGCTTGCACAGAGCTGGACGACTTCAAGGTCAGCAGGGAGAGATCACTTTGTGGCAGATATTTTAGTTTGTTGCTTGTTTCTTACTGGAAATAGATGAAATTGAATAAATGAAAATTTCCTTTATTGTATGTTTGTGTGTTCCTTGTTTCCATGTGAGTGTAGGTGTAAATGTGATTATGGTACTGCAATGTTGTTTTTTTTTAATTAAACTTAATTTAGAGCCTGCTGCCAAGGTGGGGATAGTTTTTGCGCATTTTTAGTGTGCATTATTATTGTTATTATTATTATCTTATAGGGGAAAATTTTTCTCAAGGATTTTTCCTGAGGGAAATTTGGGACAACCCAGGTGAATGTCTGAGTGCAGCCTGTAGGGTATTTCAGGCATGGTGGAATTATACTTGACCAACTAAACAACCAAGCCTGGGATGACAGCTTTGTTGGAAAATGAGAGTTGATTGGTTGTGAGAATAGAGGACACGGTTGGTGGCATGGTGAAAACGTCACCATGGTTGCATCAGAGACGCCGCTTTTCTAGAAATTTCTGGAATTTTGAAAATGAAACAAACCTCGCCTTACCAAAGGAAAAGAAAAGGCAAAAAAAATTTCGGAAAGCCGAAAGTCCTTCTTCCTGTATAATCTTGTTCTGGACAAGGGCGTCTGTATGTCCATAACTATGAAAGCGTCGAGTAGAGACCCATTAGCAACTGGAATTAGAGCTACCCTATGTGCATTGAATGGGTAAGAACCAACCAATGGCGGTCCGGAATTAATCCAGATTGTTTGTGTGTGCAATTGCTTCTTATTTGTTCTTTAGATGGCAAAATTTTTGTTTCTCTGTAAATCAAAAATACGGCCAGGAGCTTATGATTACGTGTTACATCCGAGTGTTGCAAAGTTTTGGCAAGAAACTACTGTCTGGTTGAAGAAATGATTTGTGGATCGCGGGTCTCTTTAAAGATTTGATTCAGTTTGTATTTTGCTCATCCCAATATGCATGTTCATGATGTAAACAATTCATTTCCTACATGATCTCAATGAAAAGCTGTAACCTCCTAAGATTACCACATAAGAACACATTCTAAAATTTTTCAAGAAATGTTTAAATTAACGCTGATGTCTCTGGTAAAAATAAGTCAAAATTGCACAATAGCAATCAGAGTTTCCTCACACACATTGCAATTTAAAAATTCCAGTAAAGAAGTAGAAGTAGACAGGGAAAATCAAACAAATCTACAGAGCATAGAAACACAGCATTTGCCGATGAGGAGTGTTACAACAATAAGGTGGCAGAATTTGATTGGGTAAGAAATATCACCCCCCCCCCCCCAAAAAAAAAAAAAAGTTCAGGAAATTTTGGCAAGGTCCTGTGTCATTTGTGTTACATACATTTAAAAAATGCTTTCTATTCCTTTTTTTGTTGACTTTGACTTCTTTCTTTTCATTCCTGTTGGTGTTACAGTTTTTCTTCCACCATCGCAACGCAGTCAGTGTGAAGCAGGTGGTCAAGGAAGCCTACAGGCTGATGGAGGCCACACCTGACGACCTTCACCCTCGCAAAAAACTCTCAGAGTTCACTCCCCTGTCCAAAGGAAACTACCCTATTTTCAACAAATACCCAAAGTTTATTGTGGATTACCAAGTAAGCGTTGTTGTCTTTCTTTGGTTGATGTAACTATAATAAGTAAATAGATTCTTGTTCTCAGGGAATTTCAAGCAGTGTTGTTGTGCTGCTGTGTGAGTAAAAACTCAGAATGAATTTGCACCATTGATCCCGTTGACCAAGTGACGAAGCACAGAGGCAGAGGCCAAGGTAGCTCAAGTGTCAATGTCATGGGCAAAGCTGAAGAAGATCTGCCTGAATCGTGTGCATTGGAGGAATGTTGTTACGGCCCTGTGTTCCCTGCGGAATCCAGAGGCTTAAGTCAAAGAATGTCGAGATCCAGATGATCTGCGCACTTGCACAATGCAGCAGTGTAGACTGGATGCGGTGTATATTTTTCACCAACAGTCATTCTTTCTTTCTTTATTTATTTTTACCTTTAGTACCTTTTGGTGTTTGTCATACTAGTGTTGTGGAGTTGTTTTGTGGAAGAAGAAGAAGAAAAGGAGATGAGGAAGTGCAAGTTTTTATTTTTGTTTGTTTTTGTTTTTATCACTCTTAATGCTTTGTTATTTTCCTGTGTTAGGTGCAAGAAAGGGAGAGGATAAGACAAGAGGAGATGGAGTATCTACGGCAAAGGTGAGAGAGAGCATGTCAAAATGAATTGTATCCACAATTTTAACATTGTTAAGTCGTGAGTCTTAATGAGAAGATTTAACCTATAACTGCTCATTTTATGATAGTTAAGACTATCCGTCCTTTTCAGCAAAGCTTGTCACGCAGTAGAGGAGAATCAGTCACATTGATGTAAATGTGCAATTTTAACCGTGTTTTGTCTTAAAATAAACACAGAAGGTTGATATTATTTTGCCGTTTGTATATTTCTTTGTTTCTTAGAACTTAGAACTGGTATATAAGGTTGAAACTGAGAAATGTGTCTCTTACTTAACTTTGGACTTTCGTCGGAAGTATGTTGGATTGTATTGTTTAAATGATAAGATTAAATCCCTTTTATTTTTAAAGGTCGAATTTGGTTCTTAATTAAAGGCAAGATGAGAGAAGAGATTTTTAAAAGTTTTATCAAAGACCATCAACATGTTAATAATTTACAATGGTTGTTCCTCCTTAGAGGAGGGCTTAGAATTGTTTTTTGTTTTGTTTTGTTTTTTACCTCGAAGTCTTGTGTTTTTACATAGACAATGTTTTACAATGGTTGTTCCTCTTTAGAGAAGAGCTTAGAATTGTTTTTTTTTATTTTATTTTTTATTTTTATATTTTTTTACCTCAGTCTTGTGTTTTTACATAGACAATGTTTTACAATGGTTGTTCCTCTTTAGAGAAGGGCTTAGAATTGTTTTTTGTTTTCTTTTTTTTACCTCAAAGTCTTGTGTTTTCACATAGACGATGTTTTACAATGTTTGTTGCTCTATAGAGAAGGGTTTAGAATGGGATTTTTTTTTTTATCTCAAAGTCTTGTGTTTTCACACAGACAATGTTTCACAATGGTTATTCTTCTCTTGAGAAGGGCTAAAAATAATTTTTTTATTCTCAAAATCGTGTGTTTTGACATCGGATAGAATAATGTGTTCACTCTGTGTGTACATGCATAACAGTAGTTTTCCCTGCCACTGCTAGGTGACAAAACTGATGAGCTGCATTATAATTTATAGAACAAAAAGCTAGCAGTAGATACTCTTGTCTACCTGGTATTATTCCATCTTCGTGGTCTGTCCACTGAGGAATTGAGGTTGGAGGCATTCTTGGTACCTCTTCTACTTCTGTTTCTTTTCTTTCACTGAAGCTTTTTGTCTTACTTTTCCCCTACTCCTTTCTGTCCTGAGTCCAGTTTTTGTTGT
>JBCIKM010133571.1:3465-13855 GCA_039654465.1 Melibe viridis | reverse complement strand
GTGGTGGTGGTGTTGATTGTGATGCTGGTGATGCTGGTTGGTGGTGTTGATGGAGGTGACGGTGGGTGGTGGTGGTGTTGATTGTGATGCTGGTGATGCTGGTTGGTGGTGTTGATGGAGGTGATGGTGGGTGGTGGTGGTGTTGATTGTGATGCTGGTGATGCTGGTTGGTGGTGTTGATGGAGGTGACGGTGGGTGGTGGTGGTGGTGGTGTTGATGGAGGTGACGGTGTGTGGTGGTGGTGGTGGTGTTGATGGAGGTGGTGGTGGTGGTGGTGGTGTTTGTTATGCTGGTGATGCTGGTTGGTGGTGTTGATGGAGGTGACGGTGGGTGATGATGGTGATCATGATGGTGGTGTTGATTGTGATGCTGGTGATGCTGGTTGGTGGTGTTGATGGAGGTGACGGTGGGTGATGGTGGTGATTGTGATGGTGTTGTGACCTGTGAATGATATCCAAAAGTTACTTCTTGTTTTAATCAGTGTGAGATGGGATGAAATCAGCATGCCAGAGGTCACTGCATGGGAGGGACATCATCAGTGGAGGGGTGTACGTTGGTGGGGTTATTCCCTCTACTCCCCGCCTGTTGAGGATGTGGAAGTGACTTCACAAGTTCCTTGTCATCGTGCTTTTGCATGGGTTATTTCTTCTAGCGAAATAAATATGTTAATTCTGTAAATCAAACAAAAGGTCCAATGGGCAGTACTACTGTTAATATAATTTTACTCTAATTGGATAGAAAGGTGCGACACCTATGTCCACCTGCAGGGTACACTGAGCTGCTTGGCCAGCTCAATCTCTGTCTGTCTTTTTGTTCGTGTTTTTTTCGGTGCAAGAATTTTACGATTACTGTTTTCTGGTCTCAGATTTCTATTTATTCCTCTTTCATTTCCAATTCCTGCCAGGAGGGGTTGGCAGCCCCACTTGATCTACCATTTAATCGACCCCCCACCCCCATTCCCCTCACCCTTCCAGGGATCATTGAAGAGAAGAAATGTTGATTTTTATTTTTGGTCTTCCTCAGGACTGTCGTGCTCCATTTGGCACGGGCAGTTTCTTTGACTACGAGGGTTTGCCGTACTGCGAGACGCACTACCACGCCAAGAAGGGGTCCCTGTGCGCCTCGTGCGAGAAGCCCATCACGGGGCGTTGCATCACCGCCATGTTCAAGAAGTTTCACCCCGAGCACTTTGTATGCGCCTTCTGCCTGAAGCAGCTCAACAAGGGCACCTTCAAGGAGCAGAACGACAAGCCCTACTGCCACCCGTGCTTTGTCAAACTGTTTGGATGAGGGGGGGGGGGTGAGCGCGGCCAGGGAGGAAACAAACAACGTTACGGGGATGGGAGGAGTGTGTGCCGGGGGATTCTGGCACCAGGCGCTGCAGGGCTGGTTCTACATGTTCTTTACTCACAGGCCTTGTAGCCAGGGGTGTGTTCAAGCTTCCCCCCCATAAAACCCTACTGAAAACCAGTGCACACAGTGGTGCGTGCCGGCTGCTTTCTTCTCCAGGGTGTGTCACCTGCCAGATGGTGATGATTGTATTGACCTGTGATGGGTGCGAGGGCTGTCGGTTTGTCCCATTCACAATTGGAAAAGAAATCCGCCTTGTGCTAAGGAAGGTGGGTGGAGTGTGAAGAGGAGAAGCAGGGAGGTCTGCAGCCTGATTGAGGGGAGGGGGGGGGGTGTCTGACAACAACCACTGCTGCTGCTGGAGTGTGGCTGTTGTAGGTAGCCATTTGATTCAACAAACAACTTTCGCCAGTCTCATCACAAAGGATACAACATAGGATAAAGGCATGAATGCATGAGACAGTTTTTCAAAACCTTCAGCAGAGTTGCCAGGTACTACAGTTTCCGTAGCAACCACAGAATGACCCACACAATTACGGAGCTACGGATCCATTGCTTAATCTACAAATTTAGTCATTTAGAAACTCGCATTTCAATATTTGGATTGGTCGGGCAGATAAATTGAAGCTCTGTACTGCCTTTGTTACTGGATAGAGAGAGTGTTGAGGCAAGTCAAAGTAAAGACCGTTAGGTCCCTGGAAGATCACTGGTCTGGTGGATCCAGGGAGATGTCACAGAGCAGCAACTGACCTGATTTTGAACTCTTTTCATGGAGACAACAATAGCTTGTTTCCACGGTTTCGGACAATAACAAGCGGAAAGGATAGAGACTCAGACAACCCTAATCGATGTGTAACTAATGCCTATGTATTAGTATTGCAAAAAATATAATCCGTGTTTGTAACTTACGGCCGGTCAATATTGCTTTTCTGTGTTTGGTGCTAAACTTAACTACGAACGTTTTATCCGACATTTGAGAAAGTGTGTTGTGGCTATCCAGAGCCACATGAGTCTGTTCTTTTACAAACTGATTTCCAATAAACGGGTCAGGACTGGTTTCAGATCAAGGCACTTCCGAGAGTTTGAGATTTTTTATCTTCCTTCCTTTTCTGTACAAGTCATACATTTGATAGACGTTGTTGACTCCATATTGGTCCAAACCCCCCCCCCCCCCCCCAAAAAAAAAATATTATCTTTTTAAAAAGTGAAAATTGCCTGATGCAGACTTCCCCTTGAGTAGTGAGGCTTGCTGAGGTTTGGGTTTGGTTGTTGTTGTTGGTATTTGTTTGTTTTGCGTTGTTTTGGGTTTGGTTTTCTGGGGTTTTGTTTTGCTGTGTCTAAATGGGTATGCAAAATAGTCTGCTGCAAAGAGATCCTATCTGCAACAAGTATTCCAAACATTGTACCTTGGAACAAAAATACACCTAAAACAATGTGTTTTACTAGTATACAAATCTCTCTGGTTTAACGGACAGGAGACAAAATGTTTTTAAAAAATCTCCCCTTTTGTGAGGCTTTTTCATTGCCAGAGTGAGAGTTGATTGTGCTTTGGGGTGGTGCAAATGCCGCATAGTTTGGGGATTGGTGTCCTCTGCATCCCGTGGCTTGACCCCACCCCTTTACATGATGACACTTGCATTCAGAATTGGTTTATCTTGTCATGTTTAATCAACAACTGTTTGATCGGCTGCTTTTGAAAGGTTTTCATTTAAAGAACTTAGTGTTGTGAAGAAAAAAAAACCCCACTACTGAAAAGGGTCTCAAACTACTGAAAATCTCTCACAGTTTCAGTGATTCGACTTTTTGTTTTTGGCAACTCTTGTGGTAGTTCTCTCTGCGATTGCACATCTAGGAGTCGGTTCGCTATGGTGCTCTTGTGGTAGTTCTCTCTGCGATTGCACATCTAAGGGTCGGTGCTCTTGTGGTAGTTTTCTCTGTGATTGCACATCTACGGGTCGGTGCTCTATGGTGCTCTTGTGGTAGTTCTCTCTCTCTGCGATTGCACATCTAAGGGTCGGTGCTCTATGGTGCTCTTGTGGTAGTTCTCTCTCTGCGATTGCACATCTAATGGTCGGTGGTCTATGGTGCTCTTGTGGTAGTTCTCTCTGTGATTGCACATCTAAGGGTCGGTGCTCTTGTGGTAGTTCTCTCTGCGATTGCGTTCTGGAGTTCAGTGCTCTATGGTGCTCTTCTTAAAACACAAAAGTCGGGTGCAGTTCAGGAAACTCTCACCCTCTTACTGTGGTTATTTCTACAACACACTTTGAGCTTTGTCACAGGGGCTCCCAAACCCTTGGCCCTCGCATCCCCTTAGCCAGGCTTAGCTATTGCAAAGCTGCATCTGACAGGTACCCCCCAAGGCTTTGTGAACCCCCTGCTGAGGCTATGCAACCCCCCAGGGGGTTGTGACCTTCCAGCTGGGAATCCCTACTTTATATAGATATCGAACATAATGTGATGCTTGAAGTTGATAATGGAACTGATAGATTGTCAAGGGATTGCAATGAAATTTTGATACGTATATACGTGGCTGTTTTTGAAAGTGCTTTTATTTAAAGAGAATATTATTGTTCAATAGTTACAAACTGTGTGGTACACATTTTGTTTGAAAGTTCTTTTTATAACTTGAGTGCGTGAGACGGGCTGCGACTGGAGTGATCCTGGTGTTGCTATTTGCACCGCCAGACTTTTATTGCAAAATGATTCTTGAATATTTAAATGATGAAAACAGTCGGTATTTGACAAACCTTGGTTCTGCCATAATATCATTATTGACAATTGCTCCTCTCCACTCTCATCTCTCCTACTTCCCCCCCCCTTTTTTAATGCCCCTTCTCTCTGTAAGTTGGGGTAAGCTATAGAATACGAGTGGAGGCCCTCCTACTGTCACCTTGCTGAGGAAATGGCCCATCTCATTTTCCGTTGTTTTGTGAAGAGACATGGCACTTTTTCGTAGAATCCTTGAATTCTTGGAGTTTTGTGAAAAGATATATAGATGTATTTTGATGAACAGCTGCAATTGGTGCATGCATGCATGTGGTGTGTGTGTGTGTGTGTGTGTGTGTGTGTGTGTGTGTGTGTGTGTGTGTGAGCTCATTTTGTCAGCCGTTCTGCTTCTCCCTGAAATGGATCGTCTCCTCAGCAAACTGACGGTATAATAAATACACTTCTAAGATGGTTATACAATAACAATGTTGACTTGATATATATATATATATATATATATATATATATATATATTGTTTTTAATGTTCAAAAGAATTTTAGTGTAAATTATACAAACATATGCAAATTTATTGAAATTTATCACCATTATTAACAAATATATGTTGCATGATTAATGTTTATTCTATCAGGCTTTTTTTTTTTAAGATGCCTTTTCTTTTCACTTCGTGCTGGCATGACCCTCATGAATATGTATGAGCTTTAAAATGACCCTAGTGTCACTGCGAGTCGATGTCCAACTCCAGGGGAAGGAGATGGGCAACCTTGACCTTGCTGATGTGTGGAAAAACCCAGAAGCTGCCAGAAGACAAAGGCAGGTGTCGTCTTTTTAAACTTTTGAGCAAAGTCGATGAGAAATGAAACTGTTTTGGTTCTTGATCAAACCTTGAGGTATCAAAGTGTGCTTGATGCCCCAGTTGTGGGAGGGGGTGGGGTGGAGGTGGGAGTGTAAATAATAATTTTATAATTTTGTCTTTCCGCTCGCCTCTTATAGCTTCTGTCATTTTTACATCAAATACCGTTTTGGTTTCGTCCTCTGCAAAGGAATTTTGTTTTTATCTCGAGTTTGTTTTCGTAGTTTTGTTTTGGGGGGATTTTTCTTCAAATGTAATAATATTGAAATATTGAAGTTAAATGCTGTCTTTTGTGTTTGAGGAAGCACCAATGAGGCCATGTTGGACTGCAAGTCTTTGTGCTGACTGGACATGGTGTTTGGGTGGTCAAAGAACAAATAGAATCGGCAAGAGTGTAAGAAGCTCTGAAAGAGAGAGAGAGAGGAATAGTGAGATGCAGAGAGAAAGAAAATGAGAGAGACCGGGAGAAAGAGAGTGAAAGAAAAGGAGAGAGAGAGGGAGAGTGTGTGTGTGTGTGTGTGTCTGTCTGTGTGACCATCACAGTCCTCTTATGGGGTTTAAGGATTCTGGGTCTTCCTGAAGCGTTGTGCTGTCATGGATTGCGGCCTTTTGTTGTTTCTGTGAGGAGAGATGATGTGTTTTGTCATTGTATCATCTGTGTCTGGTGTCCATGTGCATTTTGAGGGAGATATTTATTTTTTTGTGTAAATCATCTCTGCTGTTTGTGGTTTATCTGTTCCCTTTTTGAACTAATTCTATCATCTTACTTTCCTCTGGGCTCCTCTGTGACCCTCGTGTGTCGCGGGGCCCTAACACCATCAATAAACAATAAACACAAATGTTCTGTTACAATGTTTCATATTGTTCTCATTATTAATATCGTTAATTATCATAATTATATCATCATTACTACTTTCTAGAAAGGCCACATTTTAGGAAAAGTCAAAATCAGCTTTTGTTAGTTTGAACTGTGATTGAACCTATTATCTCAAACACACACACACACACACACACACACACACACACACACACACACACACACACACACACAGCAACAGACACACGCACACACACACACTCACACACAGCAACAGACACACGCACACACACACAGCAACAGACACACACACACACAGCAACAGACACACACACACACACACAACAACAGACACACACACACACACAGCAACAGACACACACACACACACTCACCAACAACAAAACAGATAGACAAGAACACAATTTGTTCCAGCTGGGATTTGAACAAGAGCCGCCTAGTGAGGAAACGTGTTGAGCGGCTTCGGCTTTCCACAAAGCCAGACCACATTCTGGAACTGGTTCATACTTTGTCAGTGTGTCTGGCAGATGCGGGATGAAGTGGCAGCGTTGGGGTTACGAAGCACCCTGGGTTTTCTTTCACTTTGTCTTAGTGTCTCGTGTGGTAGCGTTTGGTCATGTGATCCTCGCTCCATAATAATCATTGTTATCATTTATTGTTATTGTTTTTATATTTTTTTTCTTCATTATCAGTATTTCATATTATATATTTTTATTTTCATCATCATGATTATATTTTATGATTATTATTATCATTGTAATTGTGAGTCTTTTTATCCTTACAATTGTCATCATCAGAATTTGTTTTCTGGTTCTCTGGCTTCCTCTGTCTTGACATGTGTAATGGCCGCATGGGTCTGGGCTAGCTGCAGCACCATCTCACACTGCACCAACACAACCAGCACCACCACCACAACCAGCCACAGTACTGTTGCCCATACCCCATACCAACGTAATACCATTTGTCTTCCATTCTCTACCATCACGCCTCAAACCAAGTGTACCGCTTATCTATTCATTCTTACCACTACTATGTTATTATGTTACTGCATAATTTCATTCTTTTACTATGTCTACATGAGATGAATAAAGACGCCAGGAATTTTTTTACGCTTTTTTGTGTGTTTGGCATGTAATTATTGAAAGTTCCCCCCAAATACCGGGGCTGGGGAACAGGGACTGGGAGGGGAGGGGAGGGGAGGGGGGAGTTGGGTGTCACAGGTGGGCACATCAACGTAATTTCTTTTACACTGAAGCTTTGGTCTTCTTACTTTTTCCCCTTTTCTTTTGCGTCCTGTTTTTGTTGTCTTGTCTGCAACTCAGTGGTCATCCCCTATTTACTGCTTTTTGGTACATGACTGCAGGGTCACAAGTCAAACGTACTGAGTACTTTTGTACACAAGGGGGTTTACAGATCTTGGGTCTTCCTGTACCATAATGCTGTTATATGTGATGGCCGTTGCTTATTTTTGTTTTGAGTGGTGATCTTTTTTGTCATTTTAAATCATCTCTCGGTGGTGTCAATATGTGTTTTGAGAGATGATATTTATATTTTAATATAAATGATCTCTCCGCTGTTTGTGGTTTTATCTGTTCCATCATTTAACTAATTCTATCATCATACTTTCCTCTGGGCTCCTTTATGACCCTCTTATGCTGCGGGGTCCTAACACCATCAACAAAAACAAATCATCTCTCCACTGTGTTGGTGTATTGATCTGGTCTCTCTTGTACTGCTCCAACATCTCACTATGACCCTGGGTCATTCTCTGACCCTCGTGTGTCAAGGGAGGGGCCCTGAAACCACCGATAAACAAACAATCAATTTGTGTTTTGAATGATGGTAATATTTTATTGTTCATGGAAAAATTAAAAAAAAATACGTAAAAGTAAAACTGAAAAAAAAACCAACTTAAAATACGAAACAAAGAATAGAAAAAAACAACTGAAAACTTTAGAATAATAATGAGAAAAATCGTTCTCCAAATAAAACCGATGGAAATAAAAAGAGAGTGGCGGATGGTTCAGTTGGAAGGTCCGCTGTCCTGGCAGTGGCCAGGCGATGGGTACACTGGCAAGTCCTGGGCTCAATTCCCTCCACGAACGACTTCCTGTTTGGGGTTGGGGTTTTCCCCCCTTCTATGTCTTTGACTCATCTCGGCACTGTGCCATATTCTATTTATCATCATCCATTTCCAGTGCCAGCTCGTCCATTCTTCATATGCTTTAAATAAAACCGAAGCCTCTTGTCTCGATAATTCTCCAACACTTCGCCCCTGCAAGGATTCAAGTGTTCGTGAGTTGTTGACAGCAGTGGATACCAACTTCACGGACAGAAAACAGCGGTGTGTGATTAGTCAACACACTGGTTACGGTAAACTCTCCAAATTATATCAGCCACTGAAATGAAAACAGGGAGAAGATCAAAGGAAAACGCCGCTGTGAGAAAACTGTACAGTGCACCAACTTGAAATTCAATATTTGTAAGGTCGTGATAAATGCAAGAGTCCCTGCAATAATTCAGAAACCCTTGATCTGCCACTGCCTGGGGACATTCAAAGACACTATGGACATGAATTGGGGAAGGGACAGTAGGACTTCGGTTATATGATATATTCAAAACAACAAGAAAAGGGGCGTCCAACAGCAACAACAATAGTTACAGTTACAACCCTCAGGCCTCAAAGGTATGAACGTGGATTTCAGACCACTGACAGCTCTAGACAAACTACACATCATGGCTTCAACCTTCCAGAACAATGGAGGTGCAGAACCGTTGAAGCAGCCTCGGCGGAAAAAGGTCAGATGGATGTTCAGTGGAAGGGCTTGAAGCGAAAGGTTAGTCTAGACTTATCCCCGTCATCGCCACGTCACCTGTCGGCCATCATGCTTCTATGGAAGATGACAGCGGTAGCATTAATCTTATTTCTCACACATCTATTTCTGGTCATCATCACAGCAATCACCATCATCAATATCATTATCATCATCATCAATATCAAACTCGTCAACACCATCAATGTCAGTGTCTTCAGTGACGTCACTGACACTGTGTTCCTCCACGTCCACACTGTTGCCACCATCACGGCCCTGGTTTGCATTGTCGTCACCGCCTGGTCCTCCCCCGTCCCGGACTCTGCAGGCGGCGGTGCCTTTGGGCCGATGCCTGGCACTACGGCGTCTCCGACACCGGTTGATGACCAGCCAGCAGCAGGAGATGAGGAGTGAGCCCGCCACCACCAGCCCTAAGTACAGCACGGTCATTTGCTCACCTGTGCTCAACAAGGCTGGGCTTTTTGTGCCGGCCGTGGCTGCGGGGGAGGGAGGGGAGGAAGCGGTGGTGCACAATGTGGAGGTTGACAAGAAAGCAGAAGTTGGTGGTGCTACAGTTACTGGTAGTGGCATCGTGGTTGCTGTTATTGTTATGGTTGTTGGCGCCTTTGTAATCGACGATCCGCTTGTTGTTTGTGGTGCCGTTGTTGTTGGTGGTGCCGTTGTTGTGGTTGGTGGTGCCGTTGTTGTTGGTGGTGCCGTTGTTGTTGGTGGTGCCGTTGTTGTTGTTGGTGGTGCCGTTGTTGTGGTAGAGGGTGGCTCTCTGCACAGGAAGTGGTATGACTTGGCGCATTTGTGATCGGCTAGTCTGTGATCATCCCGGCTGTTCGAGTACTGGATGTAGTAGCAGCAAGGACCCGCGCAGTTCTCGTTGGGCTCGTTTTCTGCCCATTTATCGGCAGCAATCTCCTCCCCGCCACCCGCAAAGTAATACTTCGCGCCAGATTTGGTCAAACTGACCCAGAGTTCATTCTGGAAAGTTCCAGCAGCATCCAGGTAGCCCAGTAAGTCGGCCAAGTCTGCGTTGGTTGCGAAAACCGCCACGGAGAGACCCTGGGCCTGGCAGACCACGGAAGCAGAACCGTGAGTCGTCGAGTAGTCGGATACCAAGTACTCGACTCCCCCTGACGTGCTGAAGGCTGAGAATCCGGCTACAGAAGTGTCCAGCATCAGCGCTGAGGAGTCAAGGAAGTAATTTTAGCCATAACAACAATATCAACATTAGTAATAATGAATATGATGATTACGACGACAACGACGACGACGATGATGATAATGATGATGAGTGTTACACGGAAAGCAAAAATCTATCAATATTCAGGCGTTTGATTCATTAATGTACTCATAAAATTTAATCCTGATGGCTTTTTTTCCTTCTAGGTATAACGGAAAGCTGGAGAGTTGGCTATTTGGCATTGTTTTGAGACTGTGACTAAAACAATACCAAGATGAAAGCAGTATCATAATTTGGAGCTCTGTTCTTCCACCTTTCCGATGCTACCAGGTTTACTGATAAGGAACGCGAATTATAGGGAATATTGCGTTGTTGAAGTGAACCACGGGAGACCTTACACCAAACAACAAACAACAACAACAACCTGGCCCCTGCAGACATCGCCGCCGTGAGCTATCGGCCAGTTCTGTCTGACCTGGTCACGTGGACGATGGTTGAATACCAGGCGGGTGGCTTGACAGAAGAAAGGTTCCCCCTCCCACACCATCCTCATGAGCACAGGCGGGTGGCTTGACAGAAGAAAGGCTCCCCCTCCCACACCATCCTCATGAGCACAGGC
>JBCIKM010133460.1:0-13856 GCA_039654465.1 Melibe viridis | reverse complement strand
CCCCCCCCCCCCCCCCCCCCCCCCCCCCCCCCCCCCCCCCCCCCCCCCCCCCCCCCCCCCCCCCCCCCCCTCCAACTTCATTATCTGAAATTTCACTTCACTGATGATACCTTCTTTAGACTGCCCTGTGGTAAATTGGTCTTTATCAATGGGCAGATCCCACCAAGGCAACATTAACTATTGTTTGGCTTTAAGATCGATAAATACTCCATGTATTTCTCATTATGCCATGCAAGATTAGGCACGGTGGACCATTCCTCTGCCTGTCATCATTTCTTATGATCCAGAGTTTTTTGTGGCTCCTTGGAGCTGGGTCCCGACACTGCTTAGGCGGTTTGAAGGGATATGGATAATAAAACAAAAAACCTTCTTTAGATGGCTCAGTTGGTAAGGCGTCAGACTCCCATGCCTCAAGAGCTTGGGTTTGATTCCTGAGTCATCGAGATAACAAAGGTGAGATAAATTGTAAATTCTTTCCTTGACTTCTCTGTTTCACTTATAGGAGTGTGATCACAACACAGAAATTAGCTTCAGGTGCAATATTTTCTCCAATACATCCACAACCTGTGACGAGTTCAGTGACAGTCACGAGCACGAGAGATTCATCCCTGATTTCAGGAATGGGATCCTCTGTGTCATCCATGGCTGCTTCAGCTTCTACGCTGCATCAACCCACACCTGTCACAGCCTCTACAGTGTCATGGATAGGTAGCTCTGTCGACTCCAGTTTACAAGAAGGATTATCACAGTCCACCATTGATGCAAGGTTTGTTGTTGAAGATTAGAAAAAACTCATTCTAGATGTTTTCAATGAAACATTCTGATAATGAAATTGCATGTACCAAAACCTAGTTTTTAACATTGGCTTATGTATACTTCCCAACACTCAAATAGGTTAATTTCTTATAGCCTAAAAAAAAGTGAAAGAATTCAAATGTTAAACTATGAAGTTATACAGTTAGCTTAAGAAGACATATATAACAAAACTGTACTTAAGAAATGAGGTCTTTAATGTACTTATTAATGCTTGAATCAAATGTTTTGTTTTTGCAAATAACTTAAATTTCATGATGTTTCAGTTACTAATGGGACTTGTCTAAAACAATGCAATATTCTCAAGCAATTGACGTTGAGAGCTGTTTCTATAATTTTTTTAAATATATAAAGCCTGATTAGTTATCTGGTGCACATTCTTTTAATCATCATGGTACTAAGCTGTAAACCATCTGATCTGTTCAATAAACTAGCATAGTGATGAAAATCATATTATTTTGAATTCAAAGGTGTTTTTGCTTCATTTCTTTCATTGGTCTCTGAAATAAATTTACACAAAAAATATCCACTGCCAAGATAGAGTGACATTTTATTAGCTAATTTTTAAAATAAATTTCTTTCCCTATTTAAAAATAATTTTCCCAACTCATTCCAATAGACAGCAACTTGTATCTGCACACGAGGACCAGCTGGCAACCATCACCTCTCTGTGCAAGTATGAGATGCGTCTGCTATTAAATGCAAAGAAAGCTACGGGCAGAAGAGTAAGTAGTCATAATTTCTATATCTATAATATTAGACGTTTTAACTTTCATATACTGTAATATACCAGTTCCTTTTCCCCCAAGATTGTGCAAGAGTGTGGAATAGAATCCCACAAGACTATCATTTACATTCCAATAAATGTAGACAGTTTCATGCTAGGCCTTGATTACAATACCGGCAGATAAAAATAAGAAAGAAAATAGTGTAGTAAACATACTGTGATAATACAAGTATTTTAAATGCTGAACTATGATTGATGTGCAAATAACTATAACTGTACAAATTAGATTGAATCTATAGTTTTGAAACGAAAAATCAATCAAACACTGATATTACATATCTGTTAATTTTCAGACCATCTTAGACCTAGATTAAAATGTTTTTGTACAGATTTTTGCTGTTTTGAATGATACAAAATCTTAAATTTGTTATCTTTCAGGGATTTGAAGATTACTTGAAAAAGGTGAATGATATTCTTGAACAAAAATTAGCAGCAATATCAGCCCTCCAGGATGAAATCAACAGATTTCACAATGATGCAAAAGATCCAGGTTCAGGTTCATTTAGACCTAGAATATCAACTGTGATGAGACGTGTTGATCAAGAGCACAACCCCAAATAGAAATTGTGAAAGTGACCTGCTTGTCTTATGTTGTAAAGAGGCACTAGATTTGATCACATTTTTTAAAAGAAACAACAAAGACAAATCTCAAATTTTATTGTTGTAAACAGCATTCAAATAAAAAAGGCATTGTTTGTTTCATATCTAAGTTTTAGAATGATTTATTTGCTAATGAATTGAATGAATTTGTTTAATTTGGAAGAGCAATATTTTGCGTGAGGATTGTGAGATTTATCTGTTAGCCACAGATTGTAGAGATTTTAATTTTATTATGCTTTTACTTAATTTTTGAACTTTTTCTTTCTTGCTACAAATTACAAAACTTTTAAACATTTTTTTCAAAACACTTTTACCTTTTATGTAATAAATTAAAACCCATAGTTAAGAATGAAAATGTAAATGAATAAACATAATCTCACGACAATATCAAGTGCAAAATCTTTAAATATGAAAAAATCCTTCATAATATCCTCCTAAATTAGATATTGAATGAGACATGCCTTGCCATGCCCTGAGAGGCAGAAAGGTCACATAAATTCACAAATTCAAATTAACGTCAAAAGACAACTGCTTGAGTGGAAAATTGATACGATCAACAAAGATATGGCAAATGTGCAGTGCACACAAGTTGAGAGTGCTGACATAACGTGTGTAGACGTCAAGAGAGCCTCCTTTCGCCAAGTATGCTTTGAAACTTGTTGTTGTGAGCTTACTTCTGGAAAAAGAGGTTTCAGTCTAGACTACAAAGTGAAATAAAAAGAAATATATCATTGGGGGCTACAGTTAAATTGATCAGTTGAATCAGAGTAAACAGTTTTTAGCAGTCCTTTGCTGGAAGTTTAAAATATTTTTAATCATAACCTGTTAATTTAATGAATGTGTTCTTATTTAATTCCATTGCAATCACATTTCATTTGATTTTAAAAGACTTTGGCATACTATTATGACTACCAAGGGACGCTTTTTTGCTTTCTCTTGTAAATTCCAAAACTAATATTCAGAGTGAATATTGGAATCAAGTAGTTGTCTCATTTGATATTATTTATTACAAAATTGTGATGACAAACTCCTGCTGATAACCACATGTGCTTTTTCTTCCCCTCATTTTCCTTATCACACATATAAGTATTAAAATCATGTACAGTGTTAAAAATAAAATGTTGTCACTCTCGATGTATAATGCACCTCATTATTTTACTAAGATAGATTCACCACCATAATGTAGAGAAAAGAGAAATCATGTTAATAATTCCACCAATGATAAAGATAAGTATCGTTATCTCGTTGCAATCTTAATTTTTCTGGTAACTTTTTAGACAGTCATTGTACTTGTAATCATTTTATAAGATTGTTCCTGTTACTGTTAGTATAGGGATTTTGCTGACTGAAATATGTCGGTGTTTATAAAACACATGGAGATTTCTTATGTTTATTGAACTGTTGTTTTCAACAGCTTTATTCTAATACCATTGGACAAAGTACCTTTATAAGGTATTAGAGCAGATCTTTGTCTCATCCGTTATTTAAAAGAAATCTACTTCATCTCTGCATTTCCTGTTCCATATCCATTCACTGCTGGTCTTATTCAATATGCAATTGAGAGCATGGAAAAAAAGGAAGTGACATTTAAATATTAGGCTGAAATATTATTCAACAAATGGTGGATAAGTCTGATGACTTCTGAGGGTATGCATTTTTTTTTAAGCATTATCTGAACTTTTAAAGTAACAAGGCAAAGGGATGAATCTCATATTGGTAAAAGCAGAAATTGTGGCTGCATTTCTAAGAATTTCTTTGATTAAATTATTTAAATACTTCTGTGGGCTTTTTTCTTCTAAAAGCTGATCAGAATATGCTTTGCAAATTTGTTTAACTGGTACAATGATATGAATACTCTTATCAAGAGGCCCTAAACTTGTAAATCATGCATAGAATCAGGTGTTCAGATATTTGTGTGATTTTGTGGGACAAAACCTGGAAGAAATATGTTACTGGCATTGTTTTAAAGTAATTAAACTCATTTTTATAAAACTGTTTTATTTATACCTTATTTCACTGGATAATCTGTTTTCAATACTATTGCATCTCTGTGAATTTTCCTGTTACATTCCAAGATATGATTCCTTCAGCCGTAGACCAACTCCTTATTTACTTTGGGAGGGGAAAGGAGGGGGAGGGTGAGGGAAGGAGTGGTTCTATGATCTAAAAAAAAATGTTGTAGGATTTATAAGGTGATATCTTATAAATGTGAATTTGAAATGAAAACAAATAAGATTTCAAGACATTTGAAATATCTTTTTTTTTTTCAAATCAGGTCTCCAGGACACAATTCTAATTTTAAAAGGGACTGGGAATTTGGGATATGTGTGTATCAAAAGGAATTCATACAATTGATGTTTATGATTTATATGGTATCAAAGGTTGTAGCCGGGGTTTTGTATGTTTATTGTGGGTTTCTGGGCCCATGACAAATGAATGTCACACAGGGGCCCAGGAAAAAGTAAGATGAGAATGATTTAAAAGACAAACAGGTCAAATGACAAATAGAAGAGATATGATTAATGCTAAAAGAATATCCTCTCTCAAAACACAAATGGACGCACAGAGAGATGATTTACAAGGGCAACAAATATCTCTCTAAACAAAAAATCAACAATGGCTACTACCCATTACAGCAAAATGGTCCAAAAGTACTCAGTACGCCTAACTTGTGACTCTGGAGAAATGTACCAAAAGACATGAAATAAGGAATGATCACTCGAGTTGCAAACAATTTAATAAAATCAGGACACAAAGGAAAGTGGAAAAAGCAAGTCAATAGCGTTAGTGTAAAAGAAAAAAAAAATAGAAATAGAAGAGCCCACCAGGGATGACTGATGACCCCCAATGACCCACTTGTGACAAGGGTAATGATAATGATCATGGTTACAATCACAGCACAATGGCATAGTCACCAATAGGCCATGATCAGTGATTACGCCATTGTCCTAACACCTTGCAAAGCCATTGGTAGCAATGCTCCGCACGCTTTGCAAAGGTGAACCATTTTATCAGGCCTATGTGTCAG
The DNA here is from genome assembly GCA_039654465.1 of Melibe viridis. NCBI lineage: Eukaryota > Metazoa > Mollusca > Gastropoda > Nudibranchia > Dendronotidae > Melibe > Melibe viridis. The sequence goes on along the minus strand of JBCIKM010133460.1, from coordinate 8,628 downwards.
AGATGTACAGTGCTTGTCTCTCAAAAGAAAACTCCCGGGTTTGAGTCCCATGAATAGTGAAAATTTTTCCAATCAATTCTGGTTGGTTGTCACTCCCTGGTGACATGGAAGTACAGACACCTCTCAAACCAAAAAGAAGAAGGTTGGAGTCCCGTGAATAGCAAAAATGACACCTGTTTTTCTGGCCAAAAGCCACTCCCTGGTCCTAAGTAGGTGGGATCTAGCATATGGTCCTATCGGAGATGCACAATTTGTCAGCTGGAAATCTAAAAGAGAAAGCTTCAAGGCTGCTGTCCAGGCAAAATTCCAAATTAATTCCTACAAATCGGTTTACCCTTGCTTCTTGCTGGGCATTTGCTTACTAGCAGCTTTGCAAGGTGGTTTAATTATGGCGTAATCACCAACTGGCCGTTGTTAGTGCTTAGAGCCTGTTGTTCTAATGGGGTTAAGTGCTATAAAAGCGCTACCTATCATCATCAGGATTTATTTGGAATTTTGCCCAGACAGTGGCTCAGCGGGTATCACATAAACTTTAGATCAGGCCCACTAGATATAAAAACTCATGACCTGTTGGCACTCAAGATAGAGATCTTAATGAAATCTCTTTTGTTTGTTTGTTTTTTGGGGGAGTTAGGACCTGACACACAAGGGTCATAGTGAGCCCAGAGAAAAACAAGATGATAGAAATAGTTGAAAGAGGGAATAGGTCAAACCACAAAGAATAGAGAGATGGTTTACACTAAAAATAAATATCTCTCAAAACACATATTAACACCACCAAGAGTTGATTTTCAACAAAATTGTTCAGGAAGACCCCTTTGTGTTAAAAAGTACTCAGTATGTTTAACTTGTTTGTTTGTTTGTCCATTGGAGGTTTTAGGGACCCACGACATACAAGGGTCATAGAGGAGCCCAGAGGTAAGTAAGATGGTAGAATTAGTTAAAAGAAGGAACAGATCAAACCACAAACAGCAGAGAGATGATTTCCACTAAAAAATAAATATCATCTCAAAAAACACATATTGAAACCACAGAGCGATGATTTACAATGACAAAAAATATCATCCCTTCTTACAAAAATAAGCAATGGCCATCACATATATCAGCATTATGGTACAGGAAAACCCTAGATCTTTGAACCCCCTTTGTGTACAAAAGAACTCAGTACGTTTAACTTGTGACCCTGCAGTCATGTACCAAAAGGTATGAAATAAGGGATGGATGAGCATTGAGTTGCAGACAAGACAACAAAAACAGGACATCACAGAAAAGGGGAAAAAGTAAGACGATAGCTTCAATGTAAAAGAAAAGAAACAGAAGTAGAAGAGCCCACCAGGGACTCCCACCAACCATCCACCAGGGACTGCCACCAACCACCCGCAGTAAGACAGTAGCTTCAGTGTAAAAGAAAAGAAACAGAAGTAGAAGAGCCCACCAGGGACTCCCACTAACCATCCGCTGCCTTTGGAGGCTTTCACCTCCTCTCGGCGAGCAGGGGACCTATTATATTCCCTGGGTCCCAACAGGGATGTTTAACTTGTGACTCTGCAGTCATGTACTAAAGGCATGAAATAAGGGATGACCACTGAGCTGCAAACAAAATAACAACAAAAACAGGACATGACAGGAAAGGGGAAAAAGTAAGACGATAGCTTCAGTGTAAAACATGAGAAACATAAGTAAAAGTGCCCACCAGTGACACTTGCCAACTGCCCGCATGTCTAACTTGTGCCCTTGTAGTCATGTACAAAAAGGCATGAAATAAGGGATGACCAATAAAACCCCAAAAAGATGACAAGAAAAAGGATGCAAAAGAAAAAGGGGGAAAATTAAGATGATAGCTTCAGTATGTAAGGAAAGAAACAAACGTAGAAGTGTCCACCAGGGACACCCATCAATCGTCCACTACTGACAAATTATAAATCAAAAGTCACTGGGGAGCAGTTTTGAAATATCTTTATTGTATTCAAACAGGGCTACTTTTTTTTTTATTTTTGGCTGTCATAAAAAGGATAAAAATAGACAGTACATGATGTTAATAGATAAAAAGCTCAAGCTTTGTAATGCTTAATTTTTTTTCTTCAGCAACTTTGACATATCGCTTAAAAAATACCACAGTTTGTTATTTTAAATGCATTGTAAAAATTGGAAAATTAAAATAAAAACCCACAAAGGTTATTAAGTTTAGAAAACAATCACAAATACATAATTCATAAAAAAAAAATTGTTAAAGATGTTGAGGTGGAATGGTTCATATTAACGGTTAAATTAAATACATTTAAATACGTCAAAGGGAGGTTAGGATATGTTATGTTATTGTTCTTTTTAAGTAGGTACATTCAATCATGTCATATTTGATTTACATACTTATTATAAAAAAGGCTAAAATTTCTGAATGAAAAGCATCTAAAAAATGCAATGGTCTTTCCTGTTTTTCAGAAAATTAGGTGTCTATATAATAATTAAACACACATCCAGCTAATATGGTTATATTCGTTTTAAAGAGATCATGTTCACCTATTTGAATTTGATTTGTAATGGTGTCACACATCAAAAGCACATTGTTATTGTAAAATGTACAAGAGCCATTCAAGAAATGGGGATTATACACAACAGTAAAGAGAAAGAATAGCTCTTGAATGTTAATCTTGTCACTCCTTTCCTATCATTGAAAGTTATTTAAGTAAAAAAGCTCTTTTATAGTAATAGATATTTACATCATTTTAAGAAAAAAATTAACTGATCACACTTATAAGCTGAGAAAAATAACATATCGGCTGCTTGGGACTGAACAGTTTTGATTTTAAACAGGATTTTGAAATGCACAAAGAATATGACAGACAAAAAGCAAGTCACCTAGGTGACTTAAAAAAATTCAACAGATCAGCCCCATACTGGGCAGAATTAGTGTTGATTTGAGTAACAGAGTCCAGTACAAACATCCACAGCAATTCTCTCTCTCATCTTCTTTGTTTATGTTATCAACTCTATGTGTCAACTGTAAAGAATTAATCTGCAAGAGGTTACTAGTTCTATGTCATCCTTCATTGTTGTAGTGAAAACAACCAAAGAAATTTACAATGAAAAAGGTATAAAACTCAAATCAGTGATAGTCTGCCCCAAAGGGAATACTTTGTACTGAAGAAGTTGGGCAGAAATGATTGACCTTTAGTGTATCGGGTTGTGAACTTTATAATGAGAAAACTAAAAATGCCCAGTCTTTTAATATCTGTATCAATGTCCTACCCTTGTATTCAATGGCAAATTATAATCCCTTGGGTGGGAGAAAGTGTTTGTATTCATCAATGGCTAACTATAATTTCTTGGGTGTCAGAAAGAGTAAAATAATAAATTTTCGACTACCTACCCATCAATTTCATCAGGATAGTTGATCTTACTTTACCTGGATGCTTTTGACAGCTTGTTTCAGAACAAAGTTTGATTAAATTGCATTCCTCAGTAGCTACATGAATATATTGTGAACAAAACGCTTTTCCCATCAAATACATCAGGTTTCTATTTTGAATGGTTACCCCTAAAATTTGTTGAAATTACTCAGTCACTCTACCGCATGAAGAAAGAAAAGGAATTTCTTACCCTCTGTGATGAAGAGCCGTTTCTATTTTAATTTTGTATTGAGTGATGAGTGAGTTGTTCTAGGTTGGTTTCTATTTCAGGTGGAATTGTTTTATGAGTAAGTTGTGTTTGGGCACTTCGCTTATTTTCGTGTGTAATTTTGTTTTGTAGGGTGTGTTTTTTGGTGCCGAAAAAGTGTGTATAAAGTCATTATGGTTTTTTTACCTTAGGGGCAAATGCAAAGTCTATTCAATCTGTTATCTTTCCCTTTGGGGTGTTTCTACATTTCATTTGTTCATCTTCTCCCTTCGGGGTGGTTCAACTTTGTTGTGAAATTATTGCCTTGTATAGGGTGAGTTGTTCATTTGAATGATCTTGCATTGCTCTGCAGGGTGATTGTCGATCTTATACTTCTTGTTTTCTATCTTTCTTCTTGTCTCTTTAGTTTTATTTAAGGGTTTTGCTTCACTATTATTTTTTTAGTGGTCGAGGTGTGGCTGGGCAGTGTGCTGTGGTTGTGCTTTATGAATAGACGGTCTGCCTCCCTCTGGTTCCTTATCATTTCTACGTGTCACCCTTGTGTGGTCAGCCTGCTACACTGCCAATTGCCCTGCCTGACAATCGTGAGGCATACTGCCGGGAGCTGGTGACAAGGATGCGTCTTTACATTTGCTGAGTGTGGCGGAAGGTGGCCGAGGAGACATCCCCCAAGAACTGCCTCGTCTGATTTGCCTATGGACAACGCAGACTTTGCCCGGAGCCTTTCTTGTTTCTCTATCGTTTTTCGTGGTTTTGTGTGACTGTCCATAGCTTCAGAATGTGACATCCTTGTGCTGTGCATGTATGTGATACAAACCAGTGTTATAAGTTTCAACAGGTTAAGTATGTAATCTAACTGTTATTTGTGTATGTTCAGTCTTTGTGGAAAATACACTTCTATTTTCTTTCCTTTATATTGGTGTTCATGGTTGGTGATACTTGTTGCATCTTTCTTGACTTCAACTGGCCTTATCGTGGTCCACGGTCAAATCAGAGGCACTGTGTGTCGCTCAGAGAATGTACCCTAGATGAGGCTTGCGTATAGTCACTGAGTTTGACACACCTTCATGCCAGAAGGGAATATTTCATTGCACAATGAGGAGGCAACAATACAATGAGTTATTATTTATAAGTATCATCATCATTATGACTAAACATAAATGTCTTTACATTCGTCATTACTGACATCAAGGTACAAGGGTTCCTATCACTACGCCTTCAATCTACACCCTTTGGAAAATTGCTACAATCAACATTGCCTCAAAATTTCAAACAATTTCATCAAAATCTAACTGCATGGGGAGGAAATAACCTGGATCAAAATCTACGGTTGCATGATTTATAAAAGTTGTATTTGTGTTTAAAGCATTAAATGAAAAGAATAAGAACAAAATGTTTTGGCTACATGTAACTTAAATATCAATATCAGTTTCTCTTTCGTGTGTATATGCATAATATATAAGCTGAACAGGGTTTTATAAATTCCTATAAAATACAACTATCACTCATTCTTATATCCCTCCCATATCCTGCCTGCCATTATTTAATGATTTAAGATGAGGCATTGACTTTTATTTATTTGAAATAAGCCCTCCCTCAGCAGTAATATCACAAGTTCTCAGCGAAGAAAAGAGAAGTAAAAATACCCTTCATAATTCATGTAAAGAACAAGATATTTTCAACAAAACAACAACAAAAAAAAGAAACAAAAGTTTCTGTTGATTGTAATGCTCACATTATTAAAAAAAAAAATGATTTTTAACCATGTACATGGATGAAAAATTTTTTTTTGTTTTGATCATTATAGCTATTTTTCCACAAATACCACAGTTTTGGACTGTATAAATGTTTGAAAAATTATCTGAATTTGAAGCATAAGAAAAATCCAAAAAAAAAAAAAAAATTCTAGAAAAGTTATAAATATTATTCAGCATAAAAAAAATTAACTCAATGAATAAACAAATCACATCACAAAAAGTTATATCACATTTTGTAAAATGGCTTTAAACATATGAATCACTCTGTCATTTGAGAGAAGTGACACTTAAATTAATATCACAATTTCAAAGCTTGTCTTCTGCTGACATTTTTGTTTGATATATTAAAAACAAAATTAAACAAACAATTAGATATGGGAGTATTAACTATTTCTTTTTTGGTATAAGCACGTTGATGTTGTTAGAGCAAACAAATATTTACTTTTTAAATTGCTTTGCTCCTGAATTATCATATTAATGAGTTAATAGCTTTATGAAGAAATATGTCAGATTGAGAAAAGTTACCAGCACAGTCATTGAGCAAATAATGTTCCATTTGTACTTTAATTTTGTAAATATGGTGTTTGTTTGTTGTTTATTGGTGGTTTTTCTGGGCCCCACAACACACAAGAAGCAAAGAGGAGCCCAGGGGAAAGAAAGATGATAAAATTAGTTCAAAGAGAGAACAGATCAAACGACAAACAGAAGAGAGATGATTGACACAATAGAACAAATATTATCTCTCAAAATACATAGACACCACAGAGAGATGATTTACAATGACAAAAAAAATATCATCTTTCCTAAGAAAATAAGCAATGGCCATCATCCATAACAGCATTATGGTACAGGAAGACCCATGATTTTTAACCCCCCTTTGTGTACTAAAGTACTCAGAGTACTTACTGAAAGACATGAAATAAGGGATGACCACTGAGTTGCAAACAAGACAACAAAAACAGGGCATCCCAGAAAAGGGGAAAAAGTGAGACGATGGCTTCAGTGTTAAAGAAGAGAAACAGAAGTAGAAGTGCCCACCAGGGATACCCACCAACCACCCACCAGGAACACCTGCTAACCACCCACCAGGGACACCTGCCAAACGCCCACTTGTAAACATGAGGAGACAATGCCATTTCTCAAAATCAGAATTATTATTTTACATCTGTCCAACTGAATCATGTAGCAGAGGACTTCAATCTGCCTGAGGATACAGTAGTCGCTGCCTAAAAACAAGCTGCCCAAGAACAGGAGCCATCTCAGAAAGGGGACTTTTAAAAATATATTTGCCCCAAAAGAACTAGGTCCAACTTGCCTGCCAGACTGTCAAACATATTCAATTTATAAATGAGAATGGATGCTAGCACAGTGAAGTCTTGGCTGTGTTCATGAGCAGTTATGTAATATGTGTAAGTTTTGTTTAGTCGTTTGTTCATTGGTGGTTTTAGGGCCCCATGACACACATGAGTCAAAGAGGAGCCCAGAAGAAAGTAAGATGATAGATAAGTGAAAAGAGACATGACTCCTAGCTGACTAGACATGAGTATTCTTGCAAAATTGCACAAAGCGGAAACAGTGAACCACCCTTAAAAACAGTTAAATAAGGAAGAATATAGGAAAAAAAATTGGGCAAAATTTTTCATAAATTAAGCATGGAACTAGATTGATGAAAGGAAGAAACATTAAAAAAATTAAGAAAATCCAAAATGGAAATGCAAATTAAATACAGACCATTAGACAAACACAAAATGAACAAAAGCCAATTTGACAAACAAGTCAAAGCACAAGCAAGAAAGGCTAAATAAGAATGGATAACCAACAGATTCAGGACACCAAACATTGGCAAAATCAAATGATATACACACTGCCCATAAAGTAATACACAGAAACTAATAAGTGGTCAAATGGGATTATTTGGTCAGTGATGAGCGTTTCATTCTCTCTTGCAATATTGGCCAGCCAGAATGGGATGGCTGATAGGTCATTGGCTACCAAAGGTACAGACACAAGTATGAAGATTAAGCTGTTTTTTTAACATTCCTCCTGCCATCTGTTTGGGACATGATCCAGCCAATAACACAATATATTTATTTTATTTTTATTTGTCAAGGGACAATTTCTTAGGCAGCGACTAGAGTATTGAAATTGAATTGAGCATTACAAAATGATATGATCAAAATTTAAATTTCGAGCAGTAAATATCAAGGAATCAATATCACAGAAATTGATGTACTTTTGTAAAATACGCGGCATTTTTTTAATGAGGCAGCTGAAGAGCTGTCTGGAGTTGGGCACCGATGTCAGAGAAAGTCTGCATAAATGTGTGAGAGAATGAACCTTGAAAGGCATCTTAAGACACCACTGAGCAAGTTTAGGATTGATCGATGCAAGGCCTGAAATATCTGATGAATTTTGAAATTTCCAACCACAAACAGCCGCAAGAACTATAAGCTTTGTGAGGACAGCTTCTCTTTTGTCTCTTGAATCCCAACGCGAATCAGTGTAGAAATTGAAACAGTTCACTATGTTATCTACAGCACTTTGTCCATGCCATTTAATCAACCTCACTGTGAATTCCGAGGATAACTCTAAAAACTCATCATTGTTACTTCCAGAATAGTGAGGTTGATTCCGGTGAAGTTTCCACAGAAAAAAAGCGTGCAATTCCAAAGACGTTGAGAAGTGTGTGAGCGTATTAATAAAACGAAAAATGAACTGGTCATCATTGAGTTTTAAAGCAGTTCTGATGACATAAAGCATGGCATACGAACAGGCAGGCTCAGCTCCGGCTTCCAGTAGAATTTCGAGAATTTCCCAGCAGGCAGTCTGTCTCGGCTCCTTCTGGTTGTCGTACACCATCACCTGTACAAAGCAAGTCACAAGAACATAATCATGAACAACCTGGTGAAAGTCTTCCTTTACAACTGGTTGTTAACCTTGTGAATAAATTAAACTAAACTGGTTTTAATGGGGTTTTTAGTTTGCATTAGAGAGTAATGGAGAATATTCAAACGTAGACGTACAGCATAGGAATCAGTAAGATGAAGAATACTTACTTAAAAACAAGGAAACACTCAAATCAAGGTACTAAACAGTTATCCTAACAGCCCTTTGGAACTCAATGTGTTCTTGGTGGGTCTTCACACACTGGCAGTAACACTCAGTCTCAATGAGTGAAGGACAAGAAGAAGAAGAAGAAGAAGAAGAAGAAGAAGAAGAAGAAGAAGAAGAAGAAGAAGAAGAAGAAGAAGAAGAA
>JBCIKM010133239.1:0-13861 GCA_039654465.1 Melibe viridis | reverse complement strand
CATGGCAACAGCAACTATTGTTTGGCTTCAGATCGAGTAATACCCCTTGTATTTCTCATTATGCCACGCAAGATTAGACATGGTGGACCGATCCTCTGCCTGTCTTCATTTCTTGTGATCCAGAGTTCTTCCTGACTCCTTGGAGCTGGGTCCCGACACTGCTTAAGCTGTATGAAGGGATATGGATAACAAAACAAAACATTATTATTATTATTATTATTATTATTATTATCTTCAGAAGTTAATATTTATAGAAGTAGAGTAAAATATAAATCAGTAATCTTCTTATCTTATGAATCATTATGGTTGATTTTGGCTTTAAGATATTAGAATTGACACCTTACTTAATGTTCAGTATCAGAAAATCAGCCTTGGTTTGTAGAATGCCAACAGCATTTTCTTTACAGGAAAAAATATATTTCCAACTCAAAAGCAGGAAATTCCTGGCCTACGTGTTTCATTTTAGACCCATGCCGAGTACATGGAAGGAAGGGAGGGGGGATGTATGTAAATATGATATAGATGTGGAGTGTGGGTTTTTTTCAGGGTCTTCATTGCAATTTTTCTCTATTCATTCTCCCCCTTGTTCCAGAATCAAACAGAAAACTCCTGATGAAGACCTTGCCAGTCTCACCTCTGTACCTTTGTCCCCTGCCCACACCAATGCTAGTTTTTCTGTGAGCAGTAACATATCTCAGAACCAAAGTAATCTCTCTGGGCCGTGGGTCAAGAGCTTCATCCCTGTAGAACTACCTCCCCAACGGAACCTCAGTGAGTTGTGTGAGAGAAAAAGAGACTTGAATCTATAGGTGTTTCCTTAAAATTTCTACCACACAATTATAACTACCTTAAGGGTAAATCTTTTTTTCTATGAGATAATAATCCATTACCCAGTGTGATAATGATTATGATAGTCTCAATGACAGAGGTTTCTTCTTTTTTTTTTTTCAGAATGAGATTTGGTTAAAAAACCGAGTTAGTGAATTAAAAAATCCCTTCCTTCTCTTAAGCCTGTTTTCCTTTCCTTTCCAGGCAAAGGGGATTTATGGTCTAATGTTGTGTCAGGGACACGCCGCACGTCTTTAGTCAAACCTATTCCCGGCACGACAGATTTCATCCAAGACTATCCAAGTCTATCCAGGTCTTCCAGCGGCAACAGATCTATGAGTGGAAAGACCCAATCTTCATCTGCATATGGGCGACAGCAGCCATCATCTTCCAGCTTAAGTACAAATTATAATGGAAACCTAAAAGATGTAATAGTTGATGTGGGAAGTGTTGGGTCTTCATTTGAAAATATAAACATTAACAGTGTAGGAAGTAGCTCTTCTCAGAAAACCGATAATAACTTTCCACATCAAAACAGTAAGGGCAGTAAAACAACAACTTCTACATCAATAAATCATGAAAATGTCAAGAAACAGAGACCATTTTCTGCTGGTCAGAGGGAGAAGGGTAAAGGGGCGAAAAAGTTGATGTTTGAGGAGGAAGAAAGGCCTTGGGTGGGGAGGCAAATCAGCAAACACACTCGAAGTGAACCTGACAGGAAAAGGAGAGAATATGGAGGCAACACAAACTACAGGCGAGCTTTCAGTGGAGGCCCTGGGTCTTCAAACGTGATCTTTTTGACAGGTGGGAAGGGGCAAAGCAGTAACCAACACTCAGGGACTCATGGGCTTGGAGAGAAGACTCATCAACACACTCAACGTAAAGGGCCACCTTTTGGTAGAAATGATAATTCAAAGGATGAAAAGTATTCCAGGAAATGGGAGGGAGGGAAAAGTCAATATAACCACAAGAAAAACGTTGCACACACAGATTATAATAATAGATCACCTAGTCTCAACCACCATAAAACTGAAGGGGGAAATCATGCGTCAGGGAAAAATAAACCATCTGAGCCTGAAAGCCCAGGAAATTTGGACACATCAGAGAAAAACGGGTGGATGATTGTGGAGAAGAAAAAGAAGTAGTTTTTAATACAGGATGAGTGGATTGCATATAAATGGGGAACAAAAAGATATCGGTATATGAAAAAAAATTCATGATTATTAGATGATAAAAGAAGTGCTAAATGAATTTTTGTTACTTCATAACATTAATATATCTTTTTGTGAGTTTTTTCTACACTTTTCAAAGGATGCACAATGCATCTATTATTAAAAAAAAAAAAAGCATTTTTGTATAATTTTTTTGATTTGATACCTTCCTTTTAAATTGTCTTAATGCAACTGAAGATTTTTAAGCAGATTCTTGTTGTTCACTTTCACAGCATGTTTCACACAGCAATAAAGAATAATAATTAGGTTATCCCTCAAGAGTCCTCAAATCCTGGTTGGAGAACATCAAAGAACTGTGGGAGAAAAGTTCTTGATGACAAATGAAAGGTCCCACATCGGAAAAGTCACCCTTGAAAAAATTGTTATGAACATCAAAGCTGTTTCAGTTGAATGGTAGGCTTTATTTGCAGGCTGAAAAATTCTGTTCTATTGTTGGATTCAATATCTTCACGCAATTGCTTTAGAACCAACTTTTCAGGGATTTTGTACAAAAAACACAAATTTGAAAGAGGACAGTAATTCCTCAAAGCATTTGGGTCTAAATTATGTTTTTTCAGTCAAGATTTGACAATGGCTTTCATAACAACCAGGAACAATACCTGATTTCAGGGAATCGTAAATCAAACCAATTTCTAGGATCGTCACTGTAACTTCTTTCGTACTAGCTGGCATTAATTCTTTCAGTTCTTTGACATATCTGTTTGGGATTTTTCACCAACAAGCCATGTGTCTTCAGTGTTTCATTTGTTACAACACAAAATCCCCTAACAAGGTACTTGGTACCCAGTTTTACACATTAAGATTCAATATGCTCAGCTTTCATATCAATTTAATGTATTCAGGTTTGGCGAGGTGACCTCGGATTAGGGGCATGCCACGTTTTGTCTTGTCTCAAATCAGAAAGTTGTGGAACACATTTACAACTTTTAAGCTTAAAATTACAGACAAAATAAAGGTATAAAGGTACATATAAAAAAATGTATATGTCACAAGATTTTAGTTAAAATTGCTTCTGAAAAACCTGGATTATTACTTATATACTTGCAATTTGAAAATGGAGCAAAGTGGATCTGATATTTGGCAAATTCAATCTCCACTTTTTCGTTGTCTTGGTCCTTGAAGACATGGAAAATGAGGAAGAAGCAGACAGAGCTGAATTTTTGCTTCAGCCTGTCCTTCACATTAAGCACTTGGGCATGCTGCAGAAATTTGGAATTGATCAGATCAGCAGCTTCTCAAAAATATACTCCAAGGCGGATGAGTAGAACTGCTTACAGACTAGATGGAAAAGAAAACATGCAGCAAAAGTCAGAATAGATATAATTATATGGAGTTATGTTACAGTCAAGAAAAGCAATGAAGCACATTTTTTCAAGTCCTGAAATAAAAAAGTTAAATATTATATAAAAAATCCAATTCTGAGATGGACCTACAGCTTTAATACTAACAATTAATAGTGTAGCAAACCTACGTCCAACAATAGAAGCGTTTTATGTTGTTATTATGATTCCTTAGAATCTGACTGGCTGCAGTGAAATTTGTGGACCGCCATAGTCTTTCCGTTAGCCATCGTTGAGTTTGAGCCTCCTTTATTCCATTGGTCATCGGAGGTGCGGGAAGTCTGTGCGTGTCCTCATGGGGGCATGATGATCTTATAGATTTTTTCATTATAGGTGCTGACTAAGCGGAAATATGTAAATCATGTAAAACTTTGGGTGAGACTGCACATCAGACGACTACAAAATGATTGGTTTATCAGTCTGTGAAGATGTCATACAGATGACACTTGGACTCATGCACTCAAGGTCCCGACTTTTTACCTCTCCAAGAAAGAAAACTTAGTGTTACAAGGGGCATTTCTGGTAACAGGGAATTTCAGTCTCATCTTAAATTTGTTCAATTTGATCCACAAACAGGATGGTTTTGATGCCCAGAGAAGAGCTAGTATTTGCTATCAAAAAACTTTTTGCTGTGAATTTTCCTAATTTTGTTCACTAGTAGATGTATGATTTTCAGAGCTAGGGTTTTTTTCCTCATTAAAGAAGAAAAAAAAAAATGTAAACCTCTTCTACATCTAGATTCATTTTTTTTAAGTACACTTCCTTTGCACTAATCTAAGCTCAAAAGGTCAAGGTCAATTAAACAACTTTTGTTGGTTTAAACTCCTCAGTAGATTGTTGCGGACTGTCTTTTTTATGTCGGGATCAAGTAATTTTGTTTTACTGTTGATTTCTCTTTGATATAAACGACAAGTCATTGTCAATCTGACTGTCATCTGTCAAAATCAAAGCATAACACAAATCTATAATGATTATTACCATCTTGTCATTCTACCTCATCTTACACTTGGCTTTACACATAAGTGTTTTTACACAGAATCATGAAAATGGGGCATTTTAATCCACATGTTAATCAGTGAAAGGGGGTCACGTGTGTTTCATCAGGCCTCTATCTGTATCAAAAGTCTGATTAACATTCCTCTTAACTCCTGGTTTTGTTTCAAGTGTTTCATTTCAACATAAAAAAAAAAGAAGAATTTAAAAAATGGTGAAATAAAATTCCCTTCATTCATCCTGCAGGGGAAATTCTTGTCTCGGGTCTGTCCCAAGGGAAGACTGGGACATCCCCGGCGGCAGCCGCAGTGCAGCCCCGCAGAGTGGTTGGTACAATGGAGCCGGCAGGAATCGAACCCGCGCTCCTCAGCACGGTGGTCCGACACCATGCCAACCAGCCACATTTTGCTCTATCTCACCATTTCTTGCCAATAAAGTAAGGGAGGTGGAGAAAGGGGGCAGGGGGGGGGGGGGAGGAGGTGGTGGATGTTGATCATTTGATTGATGAAGTGAGATTTGACTTTGAAATGAATTAATTTTTGTATCGTTTGATTTTTGTGCTTACTGTGTCTCTTTATTACTTCATACCCAATTCTCTATTGTTGTTGTCAGGACTGTTTGTGTATCTTGCCTGCTGGCTGCTAACATTTTTAAAAATTATTTGTTTGAAAGATAAAATATTTTGCCAGGGCTGTGAAGGTTTTTTTTAATGTTGATATGCTCCTGTCTAAAAGCTTGCCATTTCTTCAAAATCAGGAGAGAAGCTTTTTTTTATCCTTTTTTATTAGTATCAATAACCATGCTTGAGCAGTCAGAGAGATGAAGGACGTTGGTTAATGTAATAATATATATATGAATATTCCCTGAGAAGGCTCATACTCCTGTTTCGGATTAAAGAAATGATTGAAGCACAAAAAAGTTTATTCTTATTGTAAGACAAATAACAATGGTTGATTTTATTATTTTGTTGTTGTTGAGGGTTTTTGTGTGGTTTAATTTCCTGAAAAAGGACAATAGAGATTCATCACTGACTTACTTAGTCAGTGTTTTATGTAAGGGACAAATGACCTTTTATTGGTCTCCTGTAAACTGTAAATAAAAATATTTGAATATAAATTGTACAGAACAAGGTTTGGTTTTTATATTTATAACCCTACTTTTTTGTTTTTTAAATCTGTTCATACTTGTTCACGGTTCATTGGATATCTATTCCTAGTAGTATGCAGTTGTGTTACACTACTAATAGTTTGTCTTATATGCAACAACTTTGAAAAGTGTCACTGGCTGCATCATTTCTGTCACTGTGCGATGAAGAAAATAAAAAGTTTCTGCATGAATATATTTCAGTTTTGGGTATTCAAAATGTTACGATTTAAGAAATAATTGAAGCACAAAAGTTTTAGACAAACAATTTGATTGATTTTTTTGTTTTAATTTTTGTAGAGGGTTTTCTCGTGGTGTAATTTTTGTCTCCTTTCTCAGGGCTAGAGGTGACACAGAGAGAGACAGACAGACAGAGAAAAAGAGAGAGAGAGAGAGAGAGAGAGAATGTGTGCGTGTGTGTGTGTGTCTGTTTGTGTGGTCCTATGCATAGCTGAACAAGATGCTCAAACTTTGAGTCAAACTTTGAACTTTTAGGTGGTAAGGGACGGTTTTTTTTTAAAAATCGTCTTTAAGTGACAAATTCAATAATGACTAATTTTCTCATTTATTCTATGTATGTACCTCTTGACAGGCTCTTAAGAAGTCACCTGAATAAAATGCTTATCACTACATAGCACTTCACTTGGTTCAATGCAAATTTTTTAACAATTATTTTGTAAAGATGTTGGTATGACTTATTACAATGGGCAGCTGTATCCACTTTCATCTATGTACATAGAAAGACATGCAGTCATGATTCGTAAATGTGACCATATATATATATACGTATCTCTATGATGGACTCTTGTTAAAAATATTCCATATAGGGTTAAGTTATAATGAATGTGATGAGGAATTAATTTTACCTTTCCACCTGGAAACGAGATACATGTATTGTGGAGGAAAAGATGGTCCTGGTCATACTCCTAGGCTTTGCTTGTTGTCAAGTTGTTATTGTAACTAATATAATTTTATTTGTTTACAGCTTTTTTTACATTACATCTTGATTTCCAAATTCCCTATTTATTTTTCTTGTAACTCGTCTCCCTGTGAAATGTCTCTAGTCTCCAACAGGATCCAAGTCTGTCTGGTCCTTTAATTAATCTTCCACAACATTACTTTTTCCTCTAGAGCACCTCTATGACTCTCCTGTGTCATGGAGCCCTTACACTCAACCAATAATTAAACTAAATTTGACGAGCGATGGGCACTTCCACTTTTGTTTCTTTTCTCTTACACTCAAGCTTTTGTCTTACTTTTTCCCCTTTTTCTTTTGCATCCTGTTTTTGTTGTCTTGTATAGGTTTTCAGTGGTCATCCCCTATTTCATGCCTTTTGATACATAACTACAGGCTCACAAGTTAAACATACTGAGTACTTTAGTACACAAAAGGTGTCTAAAGATCATGGGTCTTCCTGGACCATTATGCTGTCCTGGGTGATGGCAATAGTTTATTTTTGTTAGAAGAGATGATATTTTTTTTGGTCATTATAAATCATTTTTCTGTGTTGTCGATATATATTTTGAGAGATGATATTTATTTTTGTTTGTAAATCTGCTGTTAATGGTTTGATCTGTTCTCTCTTTCAATTAATTCTATCATCTTGCTTTCCCCTGGGCTCCTCTATGATCCTCGTGTGTTAGGGGGCTCTGAAACCACCAATTAACAAAACAAACAAGCAAAATCTTTTCCACCATAAGTCTTCATGCTTCTGTCTATGTGGTTTTGAAGTGGGCACAGTCATCATTTCCTCCCTTAGAACGCTCTTCTTTTTTTTTTAAGCCACCTCTGTTATTTTATGCATTTCAGATCACTTAACCTCGCTATTCTCCTTTTGGATATGATATAATATCCGTGAAATCTTCTTTCTGCAGAACTATGACACCAAAAAACATTTCACTGGAATACTTCGAAGAAAGATATAAATGTTTATATCAAATACTATATCATAATATATTATACTGTATGTACACTTAAAGCACACACCTTAAGGTCAGAATTTTGCTTTTGTCTCAACTCAAGGGAACATTTTGCCTCGACCTGAGGGATACATCATATGTTAGAAAGTATTCATTTGCCATCCAAGACACCAAAATGTACTTCTTGGGATTGGGAGAATGCTTTTGCTGTATTTGAGTGGTCATCCCCCCTCACACACATACACACACACACACACACACACACACACACACACACACTCACACACACACACACACACACACAGACACTCACACTCACACACACACACACACACACACAACATACAAGTGAATACCGTATAAGTAATTGAAATTGAAAAACTGTGTTTCTAGAGACAATGAAAACGCAAAAACATTTTAGATCTATGATGTTCATTTTTCACCACCTTTGTGTTATCAAATTATGCACAGCCTTGATTAAGTTGTCGCTTTGAATCCTAATGCCATGAACAAATCTCTCAAGATGCCATAGAAGACTCACTGATAGTCAAGACTTGTTTGCCATTGTTAATATTGTTGGTTCTTTCACTTGTTTTGTTTTTTTTAACATCAATTTATTTGTTACGTTTCTTTGTGCTTTTGGGGTTCTTTTGTTTTGGTTTTTGCTTTGTTTTGTTTGGTTTTTTTGGTTGGGTTTGTTTTTGTTTTTGTTGTTTTGTTGTTTTTTTTTTGCTTTCTGACATAGTGCTAATTGTTTTTGGTTGTTTCCATCTTTTCATTTGGCAACAGATGGTCTCTCATTGTTAGAATGACTGTTGTATGTCAATTAAATGATCCTGGATGCAAACTGGAAGAGATGATGTTATTGATTATCGTTCCATTATTGTGATTATAACCATTGGACATGTCAACAAATCCATTAAATCATTCAATTTTTTTATAGTATTTGAGTTATCTGGGTTTTTGTTGTTGTTGTTGTTGTTGTTGTTGTTGCTGTTGTTGGTTGTTTTTTGGTCGGGTTTTTTGTTGTTGTTGTTGGTAGTGGTATTGGTTGCTGGTGGCAGGTGGCCCGCCAAAAATTCCTGGTGACTGACAATGAAACAAGGTAATTAACAATTTTCAATGTGGGAAACTTCGGCTCCATCACCTTCTCGACCTTAGAAACGTAAAAATCTGCAAACAAACCAACAAACAAATAATAAAAAAAAACCTGGATGACCACAGGGTGAAAATGGCGTCTCTGAAACACATTTGACTTAAAATTCAATAAAGAAAAAGAGGCGTGGGTGGGTTTCCCTGGAGGGCATTTCTCATTCTGTTTCACTTCAGTTTCTTTTCTTTTATCCTGATGCTATATATTAACCCTCCCCCCCCCCCCCCCTCGCCTCCTTTTTTCATTTGCGTCCTGTTGGGGTTTCATTTTGTAACCGTTTGTTTGTTTTGTTTTATTTTTTGTATAGGGTCTTAATGAGCTAACTCTTGATCAAGTTGTTTATAGTTTGTAAAGTCCAGAGCGATCTAAAAAATGCATTGTTAAGTAGCTCTAAAATGAATCAGACGGTTTCAAAATTCCCAAGCCAAATTGTGCAGGCATGTATATTTAAGAACAGAGTGAAGCTACTAGTCCTGCTGTCGTTGCTGGCCTGACCTGCTTATTCACCCAGCTGTTTGCACCACTACATCCACCGACGCCCACAAGCTTATGTTCTTAAACCTGAACAAAAATAAATGCTCTGACTGTCGAGGGGATTTTTTTTTTATTGATTGAAGAATAAATCTTCGAATACAACAGATATTATTCCCATTTTTTAAAACGACAAGGTTGCCAAACGTTTCATAAATTTTTTTGTCCACTTCCGGTTTGAAATGGGGGAACGTGAGACGAAGCCCCAAATTACAGCATCAGATTTCTTCCGCCTGTCAGCATGACTGATGTTGGGGACACGCCCACTCTGGACCTGTGGCGACACAATAGTCATTGTTAGTTACCGCCTAAACGCAATGTGCTCAGGAAGCAAAACAAGCGGGCTCTTAAACGGAACGAATATTTAGACGAAAGTTTGCTAGCAGTGATCAGACAATATTCGGAGATCATTACTCTTACTGGCAAATTTTTCAGGCTAGAGGACGTATCCATTTAGACGAAAGTTTGCTTTCAGGCGATATTTTTATTCGGAGATCATTACTCTTTCGTACAATTTTTTTCAGGCTAGAGGACGTATCCATTTGGGAGTAACTTGCATTTAAGCAGCAAGCATTTATTTGGCAACCCCATTGTTTATTACTAAAATAGATCATCCTTTTCGAGACGAGCCCCTTGTCGCCTTAAATTTTCAGCGAGTCAAATATTTTAGACGCAGCAAGGGAGGAATATGAAATATGCGTCCTGGGGGTTTCAGTCGAGGTTTCAGTCCTTGAATCTGTGCTGTCACTGGCAGTCATGAATTCGGCATAAGATAGGTGCAAACTCAGACATCAGGTTGCGAACATTAAGCCTGTCTGACAGGTAAAACATACAACGTGAATAACGAACCTGTCGTGGTACAAAGGTTTCTTTCAGATGAGAGGGTCTTGAAATACGAGGCATTTTTCTGCGGATAATCTCCATCCAGATCAGAAGTCAGAGACAAGCTCTTGAATACGAGTCTCGAACAAGACATTTATAATTCAGTCTAATACTTTCTTCTCACAGTGTGTGAAACACCATACCATTCATTTCATTGAGGTGTGTCAAAAACGAGATATGGATGTTAATTGAATTTTATGAAATATTGTTTTTCATTTCTGTCTTAGTTATAAAAAAGAGTATTTTACACGTGACCTTGGATCCTTTTGATAATTGTTCACTTGAATTCCTTGTCAGCAGCTTCCATTGAAAATTTGGGATTGGTGTGGGCGAAGAGGAGGGAAGGGGGGGGGGGGCGAGAGAAAATGCGACATTTGAAATTTTCAACAATTTGATAAATTAAACAACCGCGATGGCAGCAGCAAAATAAAAAGGACAAACCAATTAGAATGACAACAAACCGAGCAAGCAACAACGACAAAAACAAAATAAAAGAACTCAATTTGCAAGCCCGACCACTCTATACCTGGTCTATGTGAGTAAGACTTCTCTCGTCATAAAAGCCTGATCAAAATACAAACAACCCAGACTTACCTTCTTCGACAAAGTGTTAACATTTTCTACTGGGAGGGGGGGGGGGGGTGTATGTGGCAGAGAAGTACGGTGTTCGACTCTCAAGTGAAAGGTCCTGGGTTCCAGTCCCATGAACGCACGAACATTTTTCCTGTAGATTCTGGTCGGTAGTCACTCCCTGGTGGCATATATTAGAGGTACAGAAACCGCTCAAATAAAAAAAAAAAAAGCAGCGGGTTCGAGTTCCATGAAAAGCAAAAATGAAGGTTCGTTTTCTGGTCGGAAGCCACTTCTTGATCCTAAGCAGATGGGATCGAGCACCTTGTCCTATTGGAGACGGACAATAAACTAGGAGCAGGAGGTCCCGTGTGCACGCTTGGCAGTTGGAAATCGAAAAGAATAGGCCGCCAGGCAAAATTCCAAATCAATCCCTACACAGGCTCGGTGGCTCCAGTGGTAAGGTGTTGGACTTCCATGCTGAAGAGTGTGGGTTCTATTCCTGTCGGTGCCATCTTGTTGTGTCCTTGGCACTTTACCAAACTTACCTCGTTGGTCCCCTTGGTTGTATACAACGTTATTCCTCTGTCCGAAAAATTATATAACACACCTAACAGGCGACTTGTCTAATCATACATGTTATGTTCTTTGTATGCCAGGAATGTGATGGTATTGTAAAGTGCATAGAGCACCCCGGTGGATATGCGCTATATAAATGCCATCTATCATCATCATCATCATCATCATCATCATCATCATCATCCTTGTCGTCATCATCATCATCAGCATCATCATTATTATTATTATTATTATTATTATTATTATTATTTTTATTATTATTATACCACCAAGGCAACAGCAACTATCATAATTTGTCTTAGATCGAGTAATATCCTTATGTATTGCTCATTATGCCACGCAAGATTAGGCACGGTGGACTGATCATCTGCCTATCTTCATTTATTGTGATCCAGGGATTTTCCTTGGTCCTGACAATGCTAAAAGTATTATTATTACCATTGACATGGAGGAGCTATTTGTTTGGTTTGGATCTTAGTACTTCTCAATGCCGGTTGTGGAGCTGTTCTGGCGACTGGAGTGGACTGGCACTTTTTTATGGGGATGCTAAGGCCCTGGATCGGTATTCTTACGCAAATAGTCCTTAAGTGATTAATAATTAATTATTGATCTCTTAAAAATAGTTTGGTTTTTTATGCTGGATTCAAAATATGTTATAAAAGATGACATTTTGTTTCAGCGTAAGTCATCTCCGGTTTGTGGTTTGATTTGTTCTGTCTTTTGCTTTATCTATCATCTTCCTTTCCGCTGTCTTCCTTCATGAACCTCGTGTTTTGCGGGACCCTAAAACCACTAATAAACAAACAAACAAATCATAGCGTTGAGTGGATTTCATTGTATGTAATTTATTCATGTTCTAAGATAAAGCTACAATCCGGTCTGATCAGGCAAGACACCGACAACAATTTATGAAAAATCAAATCTTTTTTTTTTTTAATTTTCTTTTTAAAAAGTGGATCGAAAGAAAAAAGACAATGAATTCGTTATATTTGATTGGGAAAATGAGGATTAAAAATGTATTTTCCATTTACTAAACTCAGCTACAATGTCAACCCCTATTGATATCAACTCAACCTTCTTTCTTATGTTTTCTGAAGATAATAAGCTCAAATCAAATTTTTGTTTCGTTTTATATTTGTTTTTGATCCATTCAGGAGCAGTATCGAGGAATATTGTTCGACTTTAGGAGATCGCAAATTTTCGCACAATTTGTCTAATTAATGACCAAGCACTGTGCATTGTCGACACACAGTTATTTGTGTACAAAATCTAGAACAATGGTGGTGTATGGCAGTCAAGACTCTTGTTTGTTTAAAAAAAAGTGTGGCCGTTTTTATCTTGACGACAGTGTAATGATGAAGTTCAACGCCTATTATTTTAACACGATTTTTGGTGGTGGTGGTGGTTTGTTTTGCTGTTGTTGTTGTTTTGTTTTTGTTTTTGTTTTGTTTTTGTTTTGTTTTTTGGGGGGATTGTTGTTTTGTTTTGTTTTTTAGCAATTAATACAAGTGACCACAGCAGAGGGACATCAAAGCTTGTTTGACCAATGGGATTGGAGATTATCTACTGCACAAGAGAATGGCCTGCCATGACCTCAGGAGCGACGCCGGTCAGACTCCGCGGGGCAGCAGTAATCCTTCACAACAATAAAACTTCATGTTTTCATTCTATTACCAATTCAAAATGTAACATCAGAATTGTGAGGAATTAGTCGGGCGCCTCTATGACCCTCGTGTGTTGCGGCACCCTTAAACCAACGAGGGAAAAAAATCCCCACCACCAGCAGCAGCAGCATCAGTAATAACGAGAAGAAGATGAGGAATAGACAGGATTAGACAGAGATCGAATTAATTCTGCCTCGCCCCAAGCAAGACCTCTGGCCACGATGCAAACGTCTGCTCAGCAGAATTTGATCTGAACTGTCTGGTCTGCCCCGAAATAATGCCACGAAGTCGCCTTTCAGGCGCCAAAGGATGACGAGAGCTTCAGATTCTGTCTCCTTCTGTCTCTCATCTGTCTACATAAATTGCTATTTTGCCCACTGCATTAGCGACGTTATCTGAACTATCAAATGAAATTATGAAATAAATGGATAAAAGACAATGGAACGCCTCCAAAGACAACAATGGCTCCCTTTGATTAATGCCCGCCTTTGGCCACCGCTCACATCGTCAAGGCTCTTTTGTTGTTGCTGCTGCTGCTGTTGTTGTTGTTGTTCTTCTTCTTCTTGTTCTTGTGGTTGTTCTTGTTGTTGTTGTTCTTCTTCTTCTTGTTCTTCTTGTTCTTGTGGTTGTTCTTGTTGTTGTTGTTGTTGTTGTTTTTGTATCATTTTAAGAAATGCATGCGTTCTCGTTGCCAAATAAGTTAGTTGCATTGTTACACAGTTTCAAACTGCTTTGAGATAAAAGATGAAACAGTCCCAGCACTTAAATGAGCGGCACCAGCCAGTATTTTCTATGGACGGGTTGATGAGAAGAATGTACAATATTGTGGCGAAGATAGAAAGTTACGCCGGTGATAAAAAGCAAGAATAATTTAACTGCGCAATGTAGGCAAGACGTAATATCATACCACTATTGCCATTCCCACTCATCTCTGATGAACTCGACAATAAGAGAGAGAGAGAGAGAGAGAGAGAGAGAGAGAGAGAGAGAGAGAGAGAGAGACAGACAGACAGACAGACAAACAGA
>JBCIKM010133128.1:0-13861 GCA_039654465.1 Melibe viridis | reverse complement strand
TGTTCATGTTGAGAAAGGGTATCACCCGAAACGTCATTGTAGTTTGTCTCTGTTTTTATGGAAGCTTCCATACCCGTACCTCTTTTATTCTAAAAATTTGATGAGTTTATGTTAGTTTGAGGGGTGTCCAACCCAATTGGATGATTATGATACCTTTCTCTCTCCGTTCTACACTGTTGTCATTGACGTAACTATCACATGATAAATGCATACTTGCAACGACCAATGAGTTTAGGCATGTGTCTTGACATTAATATGTATGTGAAAACATTTTTCATAGAAAATTGTTTTATCTTTACCTCTTCATACCACCTAAGCAGTGTCAGGATCCAGCAGCTCCAAGGAGCTGGGGAAAACTCTGGATCACAAGAAATGAATACAGGTCGAGGATCGGTCCACCATGCCTACTCTTGCGTGACATAATCATTATGATAATGAGAAATAAAGGGTTATTACTCGATCTTAAGCCAAACATCAACAATAGTTGCTGTTGCCTTGGTGGGATCTGCTCATTGATGGAGGCCAATGACCCAATTTACCACAGGGCAGTTTTCATAGAAAATAATAATGAAAATTTTTGCCGTCACAGCAAGGTCACCGAACATTGTCTTAGAACTTAATGAATGGGTGCCGTTCATTAAATGAAGAGGGGTGAAAGGCTATATGTTTTATTCTTCTTTTGATTTCAACTTACCTCTTCCTCTTTTAAAGATTCTTTAGCATCCAACTTGATGAAATTTGTTTTTCAACAATACCTTTTGCGTCAAAGTTAAAATAAAAATTTAGGTATTATAATAATGTTAGAGACCTTTAATCTGACTTTCTTAGTCAAGAAACCTCCAGCTTAGAGCCTCAATGGACCAAGAAATTTTATAGCATGTTAAAAGTCCAAAACTCAATAATAATGATAAGGTTATCAGTTGAGGACTGCTACTTCTTCAAATGTTGGAAATAACTATGCAAGGTGATTTTTTTCTTGCCCCTACTCATGCTAAAAGTTAATTTCGAAGCTGCTCAGATCCTTCCACTTCATTCTGAGTCAAAACATGTCATGGGTGTTCTTCCAACCATACAAATAGAAAACAAAATGGTGAATCAAAAGTGGAAGTGGATACCGACTCCAAATTCCTTAAGTTTTTAACTGATAAAACTTTTCTTAAATGGATTGTTCATTAAAGGTTAGTAGTTAAATCACCCAAAATGGAAGGCTGATGTCCAAGCCTTATGTGCCTCATGGCAGAGAGAGAATAAGGTTAAGGTTGAGTTAAACCACAATCAACCTTTGGTCTGTCGATAAAACCCTCTTTGTGAAGAACCAAAAGTGTGAGGCATATATACGGAACTCCTCCCAAATTGGATGCTTTGAACACGTAACAGAAGTTGATTCTTCATTTCAATCTTATTTTGCTTTTTCAGAGAGTGAAAGTGAAGATGATATGCGTCCATCCTTCAGTCAACCACCAGTTGGCAATGCACAACAGAAAATGAAGGCTGGAATGAAAAGGACATTTGTCAATGCCTTGACGTCTGGTCAGGGTGATGGCAATGGTCAAGTCTCGTATGAGCCAGATGATTTCATTAAAAAGCAAAATTCATCATCCATGGAGATATCAGAAGCAGCTAAAAAAATGATGGTAAAACTGTTTGGTTCATGATCTCTTTTATCTAGTTTTGTATCTCTCATGTCTGACATATTGTTTTTTTTTAATTGATGAGACCTGATTTGATGTGGAAGAGCCTTTCAGTCACAATTTTTATGTCTTTTGCAGTGATCAACATTTGTTATTTTGCCCTTTAAACTATGATAAATAAAGATATAACCTTTAGGAACAGTGAAAGGATCTACTTTGTTAATGCCTGTGGCTTTTTTTTCCCTGTTATATTCTTTAGGCCAACATGGGTCACAAAGCTGGGAAAGGTCTTGGCAAGCATGGCCAGGGAAGAACAGAAATTGTCGAAGCCTCTCAGCAGCGTGGCCGTCGAGGTCTTGGGATGGTGGTGTCTGGATTTGAGCCCTCTGATGTGGATTGGAATTTTGAAATTGAAGAGGTAAGAAACCTTATTGTTGCTCAGTAAAGGTTTTCTTTAATATTGGTCTTAGAGCCCTCATTTCCCGAACTTTTACTCTTTAAATGCAGATTTGAGATTATGGGTTTGATAATTATTTCTAATGAAGGGGTGTGTATTACTTCTCAGCATGCCCTTTTAACTGATTTGAATTCGTGACATAAGATACAGACATTTTTTGGCTCTATGATTAACATCTGAAAGGCCCAGATTTTGCCTTTCAATGTTAAGTTGATAGAGAAACATATCACATGCATAATTTTTAACTCACATTGACAAATGTACATTTTTATTTTAGACATTAGATTGTAAACATTTTCTTACATACATTGATTTGTTCAATTTCATGAAATTTCTCTCACCAGGTGAAGATTGATGAAGAAGTGGAGTGGTTACCCCAATTTACAGATACCATTCCATCCCTTGATGAAATGAATTCCTGGAAAGTTATGGGAGCTGTGAGTTGTAGTTGTATCATTACAGATTGAGTTGTTAACTGTGGAAATCAATAATGTTTGACAGGTTAAATGGTTTGTATTGCATAGATCTGGCTTGTATTAATGTCCTATTTGTATAACATACATTTCATGATTTTGACCACAAACGCCTTCTTAATGTGTGTTCCTTTTCATTTCCTTTCTCCTCACTTGTTCTCTTCTCTTCTTTGTATTACCTTACTGCATTGTGCTTGCTCATCTCCTTGGCACATTTGGCAATTCTCAAATTAAATGTGGCCATGAGACAGTTTTACTGACAATGTCCATTCACGGTTTGTTTTTGTTTTTTGGAAAAGGAAGCTGGCTAATTGTTTGTGCAAGAATATCCAGATCAGAGTGGTCTTTAGTGCCCTCAAGTGCTTTGTTCGGTAACTGCAAACTATGTTAATCTGGTAAGCTTTAACACTCCAGTAAAAAAATGACTTTTTGTTCCCTTCCACTTGTACCCCTCCCCCCCCACCTCCACCCCCACCCCCTTTTTTTTCCCCTGTTCCTCTTAAATGTAATTTTTACTTACATTTATAACAATAGTTGTTGCATTCTTTTTGTTTTTCTTTTCTTTTTTCAGAAAAAGAGAGAAATTGATGATGAGACAAATTTTTGTTCAGAAGAATCTCTGAGACTTGTCCTGAATGGAAAGGTGAAGAAGAAAACTTTACAAATTTTTCATGCAAAGAAGTGATTATCTGGTTTGTAATATTTGCGAAAATGCACCTCTAAATATATTGTGATTAGCATTAAAGATTACTTGTGGTTTCTGTTGGATTGTTTTAATGCGAGCGCTTAACACTAGGAATGAAGCTGTGGAGGGGAATGGTGACTTAAAATTTAATATTTTTTCATACATAGATAGATCTACATTAACAATACAAAAGTAAAGCATATTGAAGAGTTTAAATATCTAGGGTCTATAAAAGCAACTAATGCCAGTTGCACAGAAGACATTAAAGCAAGGATTGGGATGTCAAAACAGAGAATGATCCAGCTGAACAACTAATGGAAAGATAGGGAAATAACAAAGATCCTCAAGATTAAAGTCTTAAAAACACTTGTATGGCAAGTTGTTCTGTATGACTGTGACACCTGGATAACAAGAAAAAAACAACGAAAACCAACTAATGCAGTAGAAATGTGCTTTTATCTATGGCTACTAAAAGCTTAAGAGACAGAAGAACAAACGAAACCTTTCTTTAAAATTTAATTACCAAAATGCAACAAGTGCAAATTGTTCATGACTGCATTCTTAACTACCCAGGGCAGACCATTAGGAATTAAAAGAGCCTCCTAATGAAAACTGTAATTGATGGTTGGAGATTGAGAAGAAAGAGTAGACCATCTGTTTCCACAGGGATAACATCAAGATAAAGACAAAACAGCCAATGAAACCCCCTACGAAAGTTCAGTAAATAGGAGATGTTGCTCAATTCAATTCCAATAGTTGTTTATTGTCCGCTTTTTATATTATGTTCACGTTTTTTTTTAAATACAAACTAAAAAATAATAATAAAATACAAATATAATATATTATTAACATTTTATATAATCTCTGGAGAGCTTTTAACTGACAGAGAGAAAAACAAAATAATAATGAAATTATATCATTTGCAGTAACAATGAGATATGCCATTCGGAATCAAAACATTTGAAACAGGAAAACATGAAGTTAGAAAATGAAGTATGACAATTCAGGGTAATTTTAAACTTAGGATAATTGACAAGAAAATCTTCACATATGGCGATGCTTACAGGTATTAGGTAACCTATATCTAGAAATTAAGGTTGTAGAGTTGTTTAAAATGATGAGGTATTGCAACTATTTTTTTACAGAATGTGTTTGACAGATTGGAACCAGAGGAAATGAGAAGAGCAAGGACAAGATCTAACCCGTATGAAACTATCAGAGGGGCTTTCTTTTTGAACAGGTGAAGAAAATATCTAATAATTTAAATATTACACAGTGCTATATATTATTTGTCATTTTTTTTCTGAGTAAAAATAAAAATTGTCAAATTGATGTCAGATGTCAACTTAATTTATTTTTCCTTCCCCTTGTCAATCAGAGTTGTTTTATTTATTAATCATTTACACTCTTGGCAGAGATTTCAGATCTTGAATTTGTTTTGTTTTGTTATTCATATCCCTTCATACCACCTAAGCTCTGGATGACAAGAAATGAAGACAGGCAGAGAATCGGTCCACCTAGTCTTGTGTGGCAAAAGGAGAAATACAAATTACTCAATCTTAAGCCAAACAATAGTTGCTGTTGCCTTGGTGGGATCTGCTCTTTAATAAAGACCAATGAGCCAATTTACCACGGGGCAAGTCTTGAATATGTTTTATTTTAAAAGACTGGTTCTCTAAGAGTGCTTTTCTTTTTACATTTGTTGGCAGGGCTGCAATGAAGATGGCTAACATGGATGCCGTGTTGGATTTTATGTTCACAAACCCTAAGGCTCCATCAGCAGTAAGTTATAGCCTGTCTAGATGTTAGACCGTGATAAATAGGTTTCAATTTAAATCTATAGATTATTTTGAAAAGGAAGAAAAGAAACTGTGGAATGTGCAAAGAATAATTCTTTTCAATCATATTATATTTTCCCTAAGGCACAGAGTCCTTAGATTGATTTAGTTGCCCTCACTCATTAAAAGTTATTCACTCAATCTCTTTGTCCCAGCACCCAGTTGTGGGTCCCAATGACTTGCTATACTTTGCGGACATCTGCGCTGGCCCAGGGGGTTTCAGTGAGTACATGCTGTGGAGGAAGAAAGGCGAGGCCAAGGGGTTTGGCATGACCCTCAAGGGTCCCAACGACTTCAAGCTGGAGGACTTTTTTGCCGGTCCTCCAGAGATGTTTGAACCACATTACGGTACAATCCTTTTATATTTGCTATTTCTTTTGGGCTTTTTTTCTTGACCTTTCAATGTTCTCCGATATCTTGTAGTCATTGTATTTTTTTGTTGGTTTTTTTGTTTGTTTTGTTTTGTTTTGGGTTGTTTGTTTGTTTTTTTTGGGGGGGTGTCTTTTTCTTAATCCATTATGTAAAGAAGTCTTTCTTTGCCTAGACATGCTTTCTTTCATAGTCAGTCTAGTTTTAAATCTCTCTCTGTATCACATTGACAGTTTTCTCAATCAAAATAATTTATGACACTCTACATGTATGAAAGATCAACAGAAAAATATGTTTATCGTGGATAGAGAAATATCTAAGTGGTACAGAAGGTACCTATGGGTTAGTAGTGCTTCTTACTCATCATTTCATTAGTTTTTCACTTTTTTTTATCTTGCTGTAAATGTTTTGCCTCCATTCTACTGATTTACTGATGTTGATTTACTTTACCACATTTATTCTTTGTACATGATGAGAAGGTAATGTTCAGTCTAATTTACTATGCTGAAATATTGAAATGAGTAGAGGGAATATTTTTGTCTATTATTTGTTTGTTTTAATTTCAATTCTAACACTTGACGCACAAATACATAGATTATTATTGCAAATTGTTTTTCGTTGCTTTCCGGACCATCCTGTAGGAGTGAATGGCCTGGAGGGAGATGGAGACATTTTTAACCCTGACAATCAGGCAGAATTCATCAAGTTTGTCCTCAGCAACACAGATGATCAGGGTGTCCACTGTGTTATGGCCGATGGGGTGAGTATTTGCAGAACCAACCACTGCACTGTGCTGAATGATACACCTGTTCAGTCTCCCCTTGAAGCTTTTAAGAAACTGTTTTTTCTGGCTTTAAATTTTACTTTTGTAAAGAATGGGGCGAGGAGGTATATTATTTGTTGACAAGAGATATCATCGTGCAGTTTGGTCATTTTTGTTTATTAGTGCTGATAATTGTGCACAACTGCGCCAGTTGAACTGCATAGATCAAGTATCATGACTTACAATGTAGACAATTTTTGTCCATCTAATTTTTCCTTTTTTTTTTTAATCTTCAGAAATAAACTGTGGGTTTTCCCATAGTTTTAATACTTATTACATAGCCATAGCTGGGGGAAAGAGCTTGTGCTTTTTTGGCCTTAAAACCTTTTTATAGATAATGTGTTACTGATCCTGTTTCTTCCCAGGTAATGGTGGAGGTCGATTTTTTGAGACCATTTATTTTTCTGAATTTATTTGCCTTTCTCTATGGCTTTGTCTTGTTCTCCTCTTGACACCGTATTCATACAATTACTATTTTCACAATCTTTGATTCAAGGTGTCTGCTCCCCGCCATTACTTCTGTGTTTCAAGGCAAATGTATATAGAGAATACAAGAACTCCAAAAAGCAATAGTGTCCTTTGACTTCATTTTCTGAAGGCTTGATGACAGAATGGGCAATTTTTTTTTTTTTTCTAACTAAATCAAATTCGATTGTGCAAAGGCTGAAGTATGAAATCGGTTTGTTTTTCCACACACCATTTGTTTTTCCACCTGATGAGCCAAAAATAGAAACAATAAGGGCATATTCAAGATCAGTGATTTGATGATTGTTTCCATTTTCTCAGGGTTTTTCGGTTGAAGGACAAGAAAATTTACAGGAAGTCCTTTCCAAGCAGCTATATTTATGCCAGTTTCTTGTTGCTATATCTATCTTGAGAACAGGTAAAAATTGAGTTTGTGGATAGATTTTTTCACCTTCATCATTACATCCATGCCTCCTATCTTGCATCTCTACTTTCAAAATTTTATTTTTTTATAAGATTTTTGTTTTCTTTATTTACTTACCTTTCCCTGTGGCTTCGTCTTGTTCTTTCCTTTCCTGATTGATACTGCATACTTTCTATGCTTATCAATGATGTTTTGAACTTTTATGCACTCTTTTGGCTATAATATGAGAAGATTTGCATTAATTATGAAGGTGTTTTTTGTGTGAATTTTTGTTGTTTTATAGTTAATTTTGGTAGGGTAATGAAATTTATTAAGCTGTTTTTTCGTGTTCCAATATTTTATTAAAGTTTTTTTTTTCTGATACTTCTGGGAAATTTGGAGAAATTATAAAGGATAAGATATCCTTTATGATTCTTTTAAGGGGAAATTGCTTATGGTTCTTGTTATAAATATTTCCATTCATTGTTACTGCAAGATTTATTATTTAACTTTCATAAGTCATGCTTTCTCTTTTTAATTCGAGGCTTCTCTTATGGCTCTATGTGTGTTCTTTAGATGCAGGGGTTTTTAGGGTGTTTGTTAATGTATTTACCTAGAAGTGCATTGTCAATTTTTCCATGTGTTAACAAATGTGTTGGATTTAGATAGCTTTTTAAAGCTATGTCATTAGTTTGTTCTTGTATTTTTTTCTTATGATCTTTTTATTCCAGGTGGACATTTTGTTTGTAAGCTTTTTGATCTGTTCACTCCCTTCAGTGTTGGTCTCATATATTTGATGAACATGATATTTGAACAAACATCCATTTTTAAACCTGTGACCAGCCGTCCCGCAAATTCTGAACGGTAAAATATATTTAAAAAACATGCTTACTCGCATTTTTTAAATTTGATTTGGACTGGTTCATTTAGTTTGTTGATAATCAGCATCAACTATTCTTGAAACTGAAATGCTTTGAACAGTGCAAACTGGACAGTCTAATTTGAAAAATAAAAAAAACCCAAGAGAAAGGATAACAATTGTGAAGGTTTTTTCTCTTCGAAATCTTTTAATGTATTGCTTCCCTTTTCTTAATGTCTTGGTTTCAATTTTATTTAAACCTATGAATCTATCTGGAGGTACTGTACTGTTTTCAGGATGAATAACCATCTCTTTAAATGTTGAGTTTTATTGATAAATTAAAAAAATCTGCACTATAAATAAAAGCTTATCATGAATTTTAGAGACATAAAGAGAAATTTTAATTGAATCGATACAAAGACTGCCCTTAATGCTGCAGTCAAACAAAGCAATGAGAATCTCTTTATGGATTTCGTAATTTTTCATTCACAGTTACATTATTTGCAAGTCTCTCAAGGTTGGTAAGGAGACGGTAGTGCAATACATGCATTCCATCAACCTTGACCTTTGTAAATGTATGTCAGCCGTCTCAACAACAGACCTTCTTCATATTGTGCCATTGTCAACCCTTACCAATGATGAACCTTTTTTTGCATACATTGTCAACTCAAATGAAAAGTAAGTGAAACATAGTGTTTAAAAGTACAATAATGAAAATTTATGACCTTTGAAATAATTATGAATTTTGAACATTTGTCTAAAATGTTATGATTCTGTAGTCTTGTGAAAACCTGTTGATATAAATTATAAAATACACTTCCTTTTTCACTTACACATCTTGATTTAAAGAAGAGAATCATTTTAGTTATTTAAGATGCTTTAAATTTCTAGCAAATTTTGGAGTGTTTTGTTCTTCCTAGCAAATTTCTCTTGCCAAGCACACACCACTAAAGAAGAAAGAATATGAATTGTTGAGGGTGCTGTAACTTCTTTTCTAAAGAAATGTTTTCAATTTTTTGCCATCTTGTTAAGATTATTAAGTCAAAGTATTTAGTGTATGAAGCAAACATACTGCCGTAAGCTATCTATGTGTTATTAGTTCTAAGTATTAACCCTGTTTAAAGTGATTGATAATCTATCAGACTGTAAAATGAGATCTGTGATTCAATTTGTACAAAATGAGTCATAAAATTCATGGTCAGTCACAAGAGATGTTAGCCAGCTTCGCTCTTTTGATTGTGCCTGATTTCTTGTTCATTGTTAAAATCATCAACCCAATGATATACAGAGGTGTATGGCACAGCCCTTATTTTTCAAATGGCTGGATTTGCAATCATTTTAAACTTGATGAACCCAAAAACTCATGACGAATACATGGATTCTGAATTGGCAGCAAATGCATGTGAGAGAATTATAGATTATGTCTTCTTGATAAGTTTCTTTTACTGATGTTATTTTGTGAAAGGGAATGCTGCAATGCTCAAACATGCTTGGTGCTCACAACTAAAAATGTTGGATGACATACTTTTACCAAATGCAATTGTCAATCATTTTCAGGAGGACCTAGCACTATGTCTATCTTTTTCTTCCAGGTTTGCCAAAGTCCAGGCCATCCATCTGAAAAAGATTCAAATTTTCACATCAAACAGGTTAATTACATTTTTGTTAATTTGTATTCATTTGTATGTACTAGGATATAAGAGTGAGTTTCACAGTTACTGGATTTTAAATACTTTATGAGATGGAGAGGCAAGCAGCATCTATAGAGCAGATTTTACTGTTGCAAACTTAATTCATATCAAGAGACTTTCTCTACTGTGTGCCACTTGAGATTCCTATCATTACTTTAAAGCCATTTAGTTTTTTGTTGTACATATTTTTACAAATATTATGCTGCAGTTGTTTTTATCTTTTCTTTTCTTTTCTTTCCTAGTGATTTGTACGAGGACAGGCAGTCAGAAGTCAGAACACAGTGTTTGGAGAAATGGAAAGTAAGAAAAATATAGACAAATTTTTCTTCTTAATTTTTGTTCATTCTTAGATTCAAGGAATTATGAGTGGCAAATTATTGGTGAAATACTGCTCTAAATATTTTTTGCCACCTATGATTGTGTTTGGGACTCGAAGAATAATCAGAATGGCAAAATTTCCTGGCTGGACACAAAACACATCAAATTTCCTGCCTTGTTTTAGTTTGGGGATGGAATTAATCTCTCTTATGTTTTGGAATAAGTAGTACATAAACTCTGAAATCCCTCGGCAGATTCCAGATAAAGTGAGAGCTGCACCAGGCAGACCAGACCCAAACGCTTTGTTTCAAGAACTTATCAAGGTGACATCAGATATATCTACATGTGTGTTATATATATGAAGCAGTTATTTCTCATAACAATGCATCACTAAAAATTACTTCCTATTTGATATTCTTTTAAATTGCTATTTTTTTTTCTTTTTAGTTAAGTTGCATAACTTTTTTTTTTTTATCTAAACTTCATTTGTTCCACATATATGACAATAAACAAAAAATGGTAAAGACACAGTGCCTAAACTATTTCTGTTTATTTGTCATCTATTTCCAGTGCCAGCTCCTCCATTCTTCATTTGTTTTGCATTAAACTGTCAACTACATAATACAATGACTGCTCACTGGATGTAATCGATGGGCCTCTGCATTTACACCATCTTTATTATTTGTAGGGCTACATACTCCACAGATATACATACAGAGATTATTTTGAAGTACATTAACTCATTCCCCTCGCATAGGGCCTTCCCACTCAGACGCAAGCTCTTTTTGATTCACGTAAGAAAAAATGACATCCGGCCCACAAATGCTTATATCTCAAAGACCATGCAAGCTACACCATTCATTCTGGTACTGTTAGAAAGTTTAGTAAATGAAATGTTTGTAACATAAGTGTGTGAAAAAACAAAAGAAAACCAACCACATTCAAACACATTTTTATCATCAAGTTCACTACTCTGGTCAACAAAATCTCGCAACTTTTCACTTCTAAACGTCTTTGGAAGCCTAATTGTTCATTTATTGCCAGCCATTTTATATTGTAAAGTGAAACTAAAACAGCACTCAGTCCAGTCTAGATCGCACTCTTCACAGTGTCCGTTCTTGCGAGCGAAATGAGTTAATGACTCCATAGATGTATGTGTGTGTGTGTCTGTTAGTTCCCTTCTGTTCATTAACTTACTAAGCTCCATACGGAATTAAATTTTTGAAAAAAAAATTGTCACATTACAGGAAGAGGAGAAAGATGTGTTTTCAGTGACAGGAAAGGCGTTGTCTCTAGAGACTCTAGGCAGCATTAAATGTGTATCTTGCTACTCCTGCTTGGTCAAAGGGGAGGGTTCAAGCTTCTATATCTTAGGTTGTGGGGTAAGTCGGTATTCTTCATTATTCTATCTTGGGTCATGGAGTTAGTCGGTGTTCCCTCCTTCTTTCTTTCGGGTCGTGCAGTAACAAAGTGTTTTAATTTGGTGCCCTCAGCTTCTACATCTTGGGTCCTAGGATTATTATGTGTCCCCAACTTCTGTATCATTCATTACATTAACATGACTTATGTCCGTTGTTTTTTTTTGTGAGAGTTTGAAGTTACTCATATTAAAAAAAAAAGAAGATAAAATTCCCTTTTTTATCACACGGGAAATTTGTTTTTAAGGTCTGTCCCAAGGGAAGGCTGGGACAACCCAGGTGGCGGCAAAGTGCAGCGCTGCAGGAAATGAACTCGTGCTCATCAGCGTGGGCTTTTGATGCCTTTACCTCCGAACCACAAAGCCCACATTTTACTTTAGAATTATGATAAATGGAAAAAAGGCAATTGCACAGAGAATTGGAGATGTAACTCTACAACTTTGTTGTTGTTGTGCACTTATTTCATGAAAATTCTTCTCACATAGCTGTTCAAACATGATTCTTGGATTTGTTTATTGACAGTAATTTAAATTATTTTGAAGACCATATTCTTGACTTCATACTTTGAATTCAGGATGCAGAAAGATAATTTTAAATAAGTGAAATTTAGCCTTCAACGAAGTATTTAAATAAACCCCTCTAAACACTTTTTCTACTACCTTATCTTATCAGAGGTCAAATGTATACAAATGGGATGGACGAGCTAAATCCAAATGGCAAAAGCTGGAAGGTTTTCGACTGGAGCTGCCCACCAAAACTCTGCTGGAAGTTCAAGCAGTTACGGAATTAAGAGGAGAGGTAAGAAGATTGTCTTTAAGAATGTAGTGCTCAATCGGGAAAGTTAAATTTAAGAGACAAAAGTTTGCTGGCATTAAATTTTTAAATAAAGATTTTTTGCATAACATGAAGGCAAGTAAAAATGACTGATTATTAATTTATTGTTGAGTCATGAGCATATATGGACACTTGTAATTGTTTTTGTTTGTTTTTTTAATTGAATAATTTTGAGTTAGCTCCCTTGCATTTGAAAGAAACTTTTTAAATCAACTCCTGAAGGTGCTTATTTTGATTGTAAGTTTTTCTTTAGAGGCTTTTTATCGGTTTGAAGCGAGAATATAAGACCTTTGAATTTTCATCAACGTAACTTCATTTGAAAAGCAAAACTTCTTATCTCTGTATGCCCAACTTGTAAGAGATCATCTTTTTGTTTTGTTTTGTTATGTTCTGCATTCTGGGTTTCCTCTTAATTATGATCAAATGCCCCAAAACTGTCAACAAACAATAATTCATTGCAGGGCAAAGGCCAGAGAAGGCAGACGACCATTCACGTATTGGAAGCCTTCTTCCTGTGTGGTCAGGATGTCAGAAATCTGTCTTTTGAGAAAAGGTAAAGAGTGAAAGTTGACATTTTCGAATTTCTGATTTAGGACCAGTTGCTTCAACTTAACAGCAGATAGAGGAATCATGATTAGATTTTTATATTTAAACGAGGAAAACTTATTGACATCAAGTTGTACCTAAGTATATAGTTTGTATGTCTTTTTTATTTTCCATTGAAAGCAATGATGTAGCTAGTTTGTCCTCACTTCTTTTTTTATTTTTTGATGAGCTGTTACCTTAGAAAGGAAAATATTGTGTGATGTCACTAGCAAGAAGTTTTGTCAGTTTGATAACAATTATGGATATAAGGCTAAAAAGATTGTAAATTATATAGTTTTTTAAGATGATAAGGATATTTATCATTGGTGGCTTTTTTATATTCTTGGGGTTTTTTTTCTTGTTGATGTTTCTCATTGTATTAATTTTTAAGCAGTTTTATCTATTGCTTTTTTTCAGGGCCTAAATACTATACAATGCACAGCACTACATCTGGTTTTCCTATCATATTTTACGCTACAGGTTTGAAAAGCTGCATAAATTTGTGAAAGCAGTGAGGAAGCCAACCAGGTCAGACCTGACCCAGCTACACGTCCCAGACATCTTCCCCCTGGAGAACATTGACCGCATCTTTGACAGGTATTTGACACTCCTTGAGTCAACTGTTCGTGTATCTTTAACAGCTCTTTCATTGACTTTTGTTTGTTGTTGAGCTTTCAATGCCCCTGGGGATGTCTTATGGTGCTGGGTGAAAATGAAATGCAGTTTAATTTCATTTTTAATTTAAAAATTGATTTAAAATTAACCAAAGAAACCCCACGCTCTTTTGCATGGGAGTCCAAAGCACTACCAACTGAGCTATTAAGCTCACACGCTGTTATCTCTTAGAAAATTAAATTCAACCTTTTATTCTTTCAACCACAACAATGAAGAGTGATAAATAATTGAAAAATAAGATAGATATGTGAAATAAAAATTTCTTCTTCTTCTTCTTCTTCTTCTTCTTCTTCTACTTCTTCTTCTTCTTCTTCTTCTTCTTCTTCTTCTTCTTCTT
>JBCIKM010133018.1:0-13862 GCA_039654465.1 Melibe viridis | reverse complement strand
TCCTGTTTTTTTCCTTTCTCTCTATGGCTTTGACTCACCTCGGCACTGTGTCTATACTATTTGCTATTCATTTTCTTCTGCACATTCATGAGACTGTGGCGTTTGTTAACATTTGCCACAACTTCTTGATAACCATCATATAACAATGATTGGCTGTCTGCCTTTTACTAATTTGAGGCATAATGGATGGTTACAAAAGATTACATGAATTAGGCCTTTTTATTTGTCTGAAAACAAATTGGTTTTAAAATATAAAAAAGATCTTTAGAAACAATGAGGCATTGAATCTTGGTTGCAGTCATCAGTAGTTATTCTTAAAATAGTGGACCAAAACATGAATCAAAGACTTTCCTAAGTCTCCCAAACTGTTCTTGTCAACTTAATGATAATAATGATGATGATGATTTATTTATAAAGCGCCTAAAATCCACTGAAAAGTGCTCGATGGCGTTTGGCAGAGATCGCTGCTAAAACACATAATCCCATTAAAAGATAAACCACCCCCCCAAAAAAACAAAACAAAACAAAAAAAAACCCCCAAAAAAACCCCCCAAAAAACCAAAAAAAAAACCCCTAACAAAATAGATTTTCTTTTAGTGGGAGTTTTACGATTAACAGGTTCATAATTTGCATCTTCGAAGAGATCTGCTGACCTGATAAACACTCACCCAGTTTCTAAAAGGACATACCAACTGGAGATTTAAACGGTTTGAAGTCGGCAGAGAAAAGGTTTGAATTTATTTAGTTCCTATTTTTCTATTGTCCACTTTAGAAGAAATAAACAAGGGCGGGAAAGAGCCTAGTAATGGGTTTTAATACAATATAAAACAAAACATTATGGACCACCAGATTGACAGAAACAACAAGTGCCCCAAATCTCCCTCCCCCCTCCTTTCTATTCCTCCAATGGCTCAAAGAAGGAGCTCAAACGTTAAGCGTGCAGACTGCCCTATGAGGGAGCAAAAGGGAGATATGCCCTATCTTGACTAGTCAATAAAATCGCTTTTGCAAGCATCTAGGTCTAAGTATCTTAGAGAAAAAAATATATTTTAGTTCGTCATAACTTAAGAGTTTTCACGAAGCTCAGGGAGTTAGGGTACTTGACTTCTTGTCAAGGAAACTGTCTGGGTATGGCTGCTGATTTGGCTTTTTTTATTATTATTATTTTTTTAAAATTGAAAATGGACCTGGAAATAAAGCATCAGTCGACGGTGCTCACTTGTCGCTGTGTAACAGCAAATTGTAAACAAATAATCTTTTTTTTTCCTTCTTTTAGTTCTTAGCGCAGTGTGCCTAGTTGGAGTAGTAAAATTTAATTTAAGGCAAGCATTGTTTGCTCAGCTTTATCCCTGTTCATGTTCCTGCATTTTTCTTCTTTTTATACATCCCTATGTACCTCTCTCTCTCTCTCTCTCGGGCAAATTATAGTAAATAAATGTAAGCTAGAGCCAGCTACATGCTATGACGCAACTCTACACTCTACATATTATGGAAAGCTTTGGCTGTGGGATGTGAGTCGGCCTGTCAATCGTTTCCATAATCAAATGAGTCGCTCTTCTGTTTTGAATGAACATACAGTTGTAGTAGTAGTGATACAATATGGCGGCCTCCATAGTATTGAGTGTAGCTGTTGTAGTCATCAGCATTTTAGTCGTAGGATTTTACGACGTTTTGACGAATTTTGAAGACAATGGATGCTACATGACTTATATGTTCGAGTATCCAAAATATCAGGTAGGAAATTCACGCTCCGTCACCGTTCACATGTCAAAGAGTAACTAGCCGGTTTGTGTGTTGGTCTTTCAGTAGGAATATTATTTGTTTATATTTGAGCGTATGAGTCTATTAACTTCTGCCCTGGGAAGAGGTATCGAAAACTGACGTCATCGAACTGCAGCAGCTCCGCAAAAACTCAAGCTTTTCAGCTTAGAAGTCCAAGGCCTTACACTGGAGCCACCGTGCCTGTAGGAATTAATTTGGAATTTTGCCAGGACAGCGGCATTGCGGTAAGCACACTGGACCCTCCTAGTGTCTCCGCTGGGGCCGGTCGCTCGATCCCGCCTACTTAGGATCAGGGCGTGACTTCGGAACATAAAAACGGCCCATCATATTTGCTTTTCATGAAACTCGAACCTGCGGCTTTTTTATTTGACAGGTTTCTGTACTTCTATGCCACCAGGGAGTGACAACCGGCCAGAATTGACCGGAAAAATTTTCACTGTTTATGGGACTTGAACCCAACTCATTTCGCTTTCTGCCACATACCTTGTTCACCAATATTTATATAGACACAGATGATGTCAGGGGGAGTGTAATGGTATAAACAACCCTGCAACATAGCCCATCCTCGCAGACTAGCTCTCGCTCAACTATTTGGTTCCCACAGGACAAGGAGGGCATGGCCTGCAACTATTTGGTTCCCGTAGTTCTCTGGTTAAAGTAGTTCTCTGGTTAAAGGCGGCCTTGCCATCACGCCTCCCATAGGACTTTAGATGCACCTGCGTATTTCTACTTCACTGGTTTTTACTAACTTCCACCCATTCTGAATTTTAACCCATTCTGAATCTCGCTTATTTAATGAACCAAAACAGTCACCTCGATTGTCTATTCTCTGTTACGTGTGACAAAACTGGGTGAGAAATCGTGTAGCGAGTCATGGGCATGGGATAACATCACCCCGGGTGAGAATAAACGCAGCCTTCTCATACTCTCACCTACTTCTAGACTTCTTGTGCTAGCAACAAGGGTTCGGTGCACAGAATACGCTCTCACCCTTTTACTTTTACAGACTGCGTTAAGTCAGTTCCATTGATTTGACCACCAAAAGGTAAATGTACAGAGTTCTACTTTGCATTACTTAATTTTAACACTCTCCTCTGGACTCCTCTATTACCCTCATGTGTCATTGGACCTTAAAACTATCTATGAACAAACAATAATTATTAATACTCTTTCTTTTTAACAGCTTTGTCCAGATAATTTAAAAGTGGAATAGAAACAAACAATAATGGTGATGATGATGACTATTATAATAATAATAATTATTATTATTATTAATTAATTAATTAATTCATATTTTAGCTTTACTGATCATCTGCAGTGAGCTGATTCAGTGTTAACAAAAATTTTAGACTTGAGTCAAAATATAAACACGGCCCCTAATGCTTTTTGTTTTGCTGTTAACATGTTGGCCTTACATGTTTGAGAGTTTTAATTTTGTGCAACTGAGAAAAATATAGGCTCTCTCATTGTTATTCGTCCCACTTTATAGCTCTCCCTATAGTATGTAATGATGAGGCGCAGATGCCCTGAAAAATTCAACTGAGAGAAATTTGGAATTTCATACTTTGAGACAAGAGGTGATATATATTGTGTGAATGTACAATAAAATACTCTCTTTTTGTTTGACTTGCTAAAAAAATCTTTCTCTGAAGGAAGAAAAATGAAGTTTGCGAACTCTGCTATCAATAGTTGAAGTTCGTATTTCTTGTGGAGAAATTATTGCCCTCTTTCTAATTGTTCAAGAAAATAAGGATGGGGGTTATTTTTACAAGTACATATGTGGAAAACAGGCTTACAAAAAGAAACTTTAAGCAAAAAACACCCCTTCCAAAAATATTGTTTTTATTGTTGTTTTGTCCACAGAGAGTTCCTTTCAAAGAGACAGAAAAGGATTTTCCTCATTATGGACTCTATATTTATGGAGAAGGGTATTTATTTCCATCTTTTGTTACATCGATTTTTTGTGTCAGAGATAGAATTTTATTGTAAATTGGCTTGGTTTCTTTTGTTCCTTAATTCTGGTAAAAGGTCGAATCTTGTCTGATTAAAACACAAAAGCCCTTTAAATGATCGACCAAAAGGTGAATGGATGACATTATTTATTTAAGTTCTTGTTCTCTTGAAATCCTTGACCTCAATTTTGAAAAACACACCAGTCAAAAGATGTAGACAAAATGTATCTGACTACAAAACTAATAATCATCAGCAGTCATGAAAGAGACAAGAAATGATGGTGATTTATAGAACCTGTGCCAGAAAGTTATGCTAAATGCTGTAAGTAGTTACCTAAATTATTTATTGTTTTTTTTTTCTCTTCTCTTTTTCAGAACATATTTTAAAAAACTAAGGTAAGTTGATTAACATCATGATGCAATCATGCCATCAGTCAACAGCTTTGTTGGAGATCAATGAAGTTTGAGTGTCTTGAATTTCAGTTTCTGTAAAATGTGTATACAGAAAAAGAGATTAGTGATGAGAGTTAGAGTTAGACTGTTGATAGAGCACAGAATAACAGCAAGAGAGGAAGAGCAGAAAAAGGATGAACAGAGACAACATCAGGAAATGGTTTGAAATTGAAGTGACAGGTAGCAGGTGGAAGTGCCGTCGAAAAAAGAAAATTTGGTCATGACAGTGTAGGTGACAGTAGCAAAAGAATGATGATGGCAGTTGTGGAATGTTGTTGATGATGATGATGATGATGATGATGATATGATGGTGATGGAAATAATTTTTATGGTAGCAAATGGTGATGTCACTTTAGAACAGGTAAAGGGATTGAACATCCTTTAAAAGGTAATTTGGGAAGGGGGGAGGTGAGGGGTGGGATTAGTGAAGGAAACATTGCCCAAAGCAGAGGAATAGAAATTTAAATATAGATAGACTTAGTTCAAATCCCTTGAAGAACTTGGGACTTGCCACAGCAGTATTGCCTGGTGGTGTACAGGAAACCAAACCGTGATGCTTCTTTCCTCTTCTCAACGTACACGTTGAAACTTATAAGATGTGAAATGTAGACCACTTTAAAAGACATTTAAAGTGTCATATTTTTGTTTTTTGACTGAGAAGCGTGACTATGAAATTTTTCTCTGCCAATGCAACTGTTTCAGGGATATGAAGCTGAGCGGCATTCCTGTGCTCTTCATTCCTGGAAATGCTGGCAGCCACAAGCAGGGTGAGCCTTAGAAGACCAGGGAAGTTATTTTTCAAACTTGATAATATCTGGGTTTTCAAAATTTGTTCAAAGGTTTTTATTTTTATTGTTATGTTTGTATTTCTGTTACGTTCAATGTGTGCAATGTTATATAAGACTAAAGAATGGAAGCATGATTTTTAAACGTTCAAAATTTCTTTTGCAACTTTTAGTCCTCATCTCAAACTAGGATTGTTAAGGGTTTCTTTTTAT
Organism: Melibe viridis; assembly: GCA_039654465.1. Lineage (NCBI taxonomy): Eukaryota > Metazoa > Mollusca > Gastropoda > Nudibranchia > Dendronotidae > Melibe > Melibe viridis. The sequence continues at coordinate 8,677 of JBCIKM010133018.1, read as the reverse complement.
TTGAATTTGTTCAGGCTTTCAAGGATTAGTTGAAAAATTCTCTCTTAGCTTACTACTGGTCAAAATCCAACTCTTTGTTAGGTTAATTGAATAGAAACCCTTCTCTTTTAACCTTTCACTAAACTGCTCAGATAGTGAATAGTCTCAGCTAGTTAATATTATTAATGAATCCAATCCAATTGTTCTGTTATGTTCCAGTCAGATCTCTGGGGTCGGTGGCTTTGAGGAAGTCTCAAGACCGATCAGATGGGGTTCACTTTAACTACTTCGTGACTGATTTCAGTGAGGTGAGCTTTTGTGCTATTACTAATATATTTTTTTACACTTTTTTGATGGAAGTCAAGCAAATCACTTTTAAAATCTTTTTGTAGAACTTTCCAAAATTTAACCTCACAACTTTCCATGGAAGTTTAAAAGATAAAGGTCAGCAGGTTGTTCAGTTATGCTGTGTTTTGTCCTGTAACTAGCTTGCAGAAATTATTTGTTATCTTTGAAATGCTGATTCATCCTACTAAAGTGTTTTTCTAAAAAAACATAATTAAATATTTAACCCTCTCTTCCTAGGAATTATCTGCACTCAGTGGCTCAGTGTTAAAACGACAGACAGGTAAGAATTATTTTTTACATATTTCCCATTTGATAACTCCCTGAATCGTAAAGTCACAAAGTATCAGTGACTGACTTGTTATTACCAAGTGATGAATGAAAAACATTGAAATTAGTTATAACATTTAGACACTGAAGAGAGAGCCTTTTTGCAGCTAAATGAAAGTATTTTAGAGACAAGATTTTTTTATTATTAGGAACTGATGGTTATGTTATAAAACAGATGAAATTTGGTGTTGCTGAGGATTGAAATAAGTTTCAGCTGAAAAAAAGTGAGGAGTAAAGGGGGATGAGTAGAGCAATTATTTGATACGAAAGAAACATCCCAAATGTTTAAGACATATTCTAGGATCTGTTTATGTTAAATATGAATGACAATCTCAGATTGATACTTTCGTCACCTCAGAGTACGTGATGTTGTGTGTGAAGAAGATCCTGTCTCTGTATGCTACCAACCAATCGCCTCCAAGAACAGTTGTCTTGGTGGGCCACTCCATGGTGAGCGGGAATACCCAATTAGTCATGGATGGGTCTTACTACCCACCATTGCTTCAATTCTTGTTAAATCCTTTTTTTTTAGTTACCATTCAAGGAATATGAAAAACTGTTTGTGTAGTTTTTGTTGGTATCCAGGCTTTAAAAGCTAATGAGATCAAAATATGAAAAGAAAAAAGACTGATGGCATGACAAGAGATAATGAAACATTTTTATCTTTCTTCAAAGAAGACAATTTGCCAAGAAAGAATCACAGCGTTCATTAATGTAATAGTTATAATAAATTAAACATGGATGCATGACAAAAATCCAAATGTCTGTTATATAATGAAATCATAATTTCAAATCATGCCTATGTCATTCTCAGGGTGGATTCATAGCTAGGGCACTATTTACTCTGCCCAAATTTGATTTCACGAGGGTCAACACCATCGTCACCCAAGCCACTCCTCATCAAAGAATCGGTAATTTATTTATTTCTTTTTCTACATTAGAAATGTATAACCTGAATTGCATAGCAAATGAAACTCCCTACTTTCTGACACAGGTGTATTTTTCTATTTCCCAACCAAACAAGAATCGATTGAATGAAACCCCTATATTAAAGCATTGGCATCACCAAATAAGAAGCAAGTCTCATGTGTTAATTGACTTGTCAACTTCATTTTATCACTTTTGAACCTAAAACGCAAGTGAGAAATGTTATAAGTTTTGTGAAAACTTTGAGTTGTCTTATTTTTTTGTGCTCCAGTTAATTTAAGAAAAATTGACTTTTAGTGTTTGTTTCTTTCTAGTGTCTTTTGTGGATGCTGAGCTCGCCTCATTTTATGCCTCAGTAAATCAGTTTTGGAGAGATAGAGCTGATTCTGTTCTCCAAGATGTCACTGTTGTCAGCACAGGAGGTGGACACAGAGATTTGCATGTTCGCTATGACTTAACAACCCTAGCAGGGGTAGGTATTGAAAAATAAATATCAGAGGTCAGTGTAACTGGTTGGGGTATGCTGAAATACTGAATCCTTTGCTGTGTATTTCTTCAAGTGGAGGATTCTCCTTTATTTGTTCCTCCCGAGAAGCTTAAAATAAAAAAAAAAAAAGAAGAATTTTATGTCTCTTCTCCTTTATCCTTGCATCTCTATTTTCAATTTTGACGTCAGACAAAGTGTAAAAACAGTCCTCACATGAACATGGAAGCAAAGACAAGGCTGATGTAAATTGATCATATTCAAGGAGTGTTTTGCATAGGACATTGGTGAACTCTATCGGCATTAGCCTTAAGAAATGTTCCAAACTTGGTACATGTGTCCATTTATTGTGGATAAAGGGCATACTCTTGTTGCAGATGAGTTGAAAATCAGAGGGAAAAGAAGAATAGAATATTTTATATAGTGTCTAGAATGAATAGATTCTGTTAATGCCTCTGTGGATCACATTAATTGAAAAGTAATTTTATTTTAAAGTATATTTTAATTTTGAAACTCTCAAATTAAATCTGTCAACTTGTTAGATGTTAGCTTTTCATCTGTAAAGTAATAAAATAAACTTTACTCTAATCCATGTCTAATTTTTGCTTCTGTCTTCAAGATAGTGGATCCATCAAGAGGCATCAGTGCATCGGTATGTGGTTGATATTCTTATATTCCTTTTTTTTTCTGTCAATCTCAAACTGTGATTTTTATTTAAGTTGATAAGTGTAATATCTGATCACATCATTTTCTGTGATGAAATCAACAATTGATCAGTATAGTGAAAATGAGCCAACTAGAATTGTAGATATTTTTACAAGAGTAAACAGAAAGGTTGATTTGCTGTCAAGATTACTGACCTTTCAGTCTCTATCGTGTTGTACCTGTATGCAAATATTGTAAATTTGCATGTATGCTTGTGCATTAAACTTTATTGCAAACACACTCCTTTTTTTTAATCAAAGTTAAAAAAAACCCCAAAGATTGCTATCTCACGAGACTCTTTGGGCTATATTGAAATGTCAGTGGATTGAAGCTGATATTTTTCAACCAGAGGAATATAACACAGGATGCTTTAATGTCTGCCATGAGCAGTTTATGTCTGTGCGCTGATGCTGACTGGGCACACTGTCAGCGAGGTATAATTTGATATTTGAACCAGAGACAGACAGATTGCTTTATACCTGATAAAATAGTTAAAATTGTTTCCACCTCCCCCCCCCCCTCCTCCCCTAAGGAAAACCTTGAAAAACAAGAAAACAAAAACAAAAAAACACAAATTGATGAAAATTGTGAAAGTTTGACAAAATTGAAAATTAAGTATTCACTGCTGCATGTGAATTTTTGTTCAGAGTGTTTAGTTTCTTCTTTCCCTAGACCACTGCAGTTCCTAAATCTTGGGTTTCCACGGATCATCTGTGTGCCGTCTGGTATGTGATAACCAATTTCTTAGTTATTTTGCTTCAGTCATGAAATGCTACATGTTTGTCTTTATTTATTCTATAATTATGTATATTTTTAATTCACCTTTTAAGCGATGCTTATAGTGAGATAGTTTTCTTGATTTCCATGTATCTTATCTTGTCTTAACTATTATTTTATTTTAAGTAATAATGATACACAATGCTTTTAAAATGTTTTTTTAAATTTTTTTTGCAGGTGCAGACAAATGGTTTTTGTCACAAAAAGAGCATTGTTTGATCTCATTGATCCAAAGACAAAACAAGTTTGTGTTTTTCAAAACCATTTAGTATTTGCATTCAATGTTTAACACCATCTTGAATATCCAATAATTTTCCTTTTTTAAATATTTGCCCCTCATCCTCGCTTTGAATAAATGACAGCTTAATAATCTGATAAGGCAAAAGTTGTCATAACTGTTTTTAAGTTTTACAGTGTAATTTGAATGTGCCATTGTTAAAAGTTTTGACAGAAACAAAATCTTAGGAATACAAAAAAAAACCCAAATAATTAGAGTCATTTTCTAATTTCAAGAGAAAAGAGGCAGGGGAAAACATTTGTTTAAAAGTAGTTTTGTCATTTTTTTCCCCTCAACTATATAATGTCGAGACTTCTACAGACCTGCCACTCATCCCGAATTAATTAATCGGGATATCCCGATTTTTTTGGCAACATTTTGCCTATCTCGATTTTCCCGATTTTGTTTACACTGCTTCCGATTTTTGTTTTGTCGCAAGTTTCTCGGCCAGGTGCATGGGTGAAAGTTCGCCGGCCAATTGAAATTTTGAGAAACATATCTCCGGTTGTGCTACCCAAGAATTGCTGCCAAGTGCCTCGCATTTCTTAACAGTCAGGGCTTTTTGTCCCACTATGGCATCGGCGGAATGGTAGTGGCCATTTTTAGTCATCCTGTCTCTACAGGCACGTGTGTTTGTGTAATAATAACTACTGGCTACATTATCATCTTCACAGCTTTGTTTGGCGTTGAACAGAACAAACAAACATTATGTTATACAATGTTACTTTTCCTTCATAGCGCCTGGTCCGAGCAGACTGCCTTGCCTGAGTAAGTGTAGGGAGGGAGGAGGAGACTTGGTGGGAGAGAGACTGAAGGGGGGGGGGGGCAGAGAGAGAGAGAGAGAGAGCATGTTACTACAGATATAGCAGGCAAGAAAACAGGTAGTCAAGGAGAATAGCAGGTAGTCAAGCAAATTAGCATGCGAGACATTTCACTTAGTACAGTAGATACAGTAGAAAGACTGTAGGTTGGGTGAGTCCTTTCAGTAATTTACCCTTTTCTGCACATTGTGTGCTCTCTTCCAATTTGCGTAAAACCGCACAACTTGCCCAATAATGATCAAGTCTGACTTTCTCAGCTGTTGACTGCGTGTTAGTGAACAGAGTTCAACCAATTTGGAAAATAAAGAAAATCTGGTCTAACTTATCTTAGGTGTAAATTTGTTTAAAAATGGATTAATATCAATTATGATCACCTGCGATACGATCAATTTATCACAAAATTGCATGAGGGACCATGAATTCATACTTTTCAAAATGGCAGCTGCCCATTGAAAGGTCGATATATGGGAAGGGGAGGTAATAATCACTTTATTTCTTCAAACTACACTTTGATGATAGTTTTAAGATTTTTGTTCATTCAATCTGTATGAATTAATTTTTGTAAGCTTATCAAATAATTTGTTTGTGGTTTATCAAGTTTACAGGCATGTTAATTGCTTTGAAATTAAAATAACTACTTTTTCATATTCAGCAAAGCTGACTTTTAATGTTAAATCAAAGCTTTTAAATTTTCTCACCTCTTAATTAAAATCAAATTTGTTTTTAACTCAGAAACACAAAGAAATAATTCAAAATATTGAAACAATGTGTTACATTTTAATTTTGTTTTGAATTTGAAATTGAAATTGAAAGTTTTGTTATCAGAAATCAGAAAAATAACAGACCATTCAATGGTATTATTCATAACTTTTTTCCCCTTACGCTAGAAAAATAATGTAAGTATTATTGGAAAGCATTTTTAAGCCTTTCCAACCATGTAGGTTTTATTGGGATGGGTTTTAATTTTAATTTTTTGTGCAACGACTTACTTTAGGTAGAGTTGTGTTTATATTTGTTGGTTCATCCTGACATTTTTCACAAGATCCTGAATTTTGGGGGGTTTTATCCTGATTTTGGGGGGTTTTATCCTGATTTTGGGTATTGACCTTGTGGCAGGTCTGCTTCTGATATACAGATGATTTTATTTATAAGAAAAGCAATATTGTAAAAAGGTTGATTGATATATTATAGATTTCTGTATTACCTTCCTGCACAGATTTATGAAGACCGAGAAGTACGTATGAAAGTTTTGCGACATCACTTTGTATCCAATAACGGATTGACGGAGTACTTGAGTCACCAAGAAAACCAGACTGTCAGCCTTGACCCCAAGATAAAATGGGAGACCAAGCAGGAGACTTTGTGGAGAGAACAGGCCAAGAAGGTGACCTGGAAATACATTGTGGTGAAAGTCTTTAAAGAATTTCAAATGTGAAAGCTGTTTCAAGTGTATTTTTGTGAAAAACTGGGAACGTTTTGAGTTTGTATTTGAGATCCTGTGACTAGTCCTAATCAAGATTGTATGATGAATGGTTTCTACAGCTCAACTAAATCTTGAGACCTTCAATATGTCTCACAATATCTTACACTGAAGTCTCATTCATTCTAACCCTGCAGATGAAATCAGCCAAGTACATAGCCATGCCCATGACGGTTGAGGAAGGAAAAGACACCGTCCTACTGCTGACCAATCTGGTGAGGAGCTGTTGTTGTAGAATGCATGGTGCCCAAACCTCCTTGATTGTGTGCCAAGCAGCTTTTCCTCTCTGAAGTTGTTAACTTGATAATTTCCTTTTTTCTCAAAGGTTCAATTTTGGAATTAGATTTTATTCAATTTTACATAAATCAGAAAATTGATAAGAGCTTAGACTGATGATTTGGAAATTGAAATTATAAAACAGCAATTTGTTTAACTCTCACTTCTTTTGATTTGCTAGAGCTATCCATTAGGGACCTGTTGCAAATGTGGAACACTTATAAATTTCTTTTAATGTTGGTACAGAACCATTTTGACTAAAAAAGATTTCAAGGCCAAAATTACAATTTTTCTTTTTTGTTTTAGTTTTCTTTTTTGATTTAAAATATATTTTTTTGTCTTATTTTCAGTGAATTTGATATGCTGTTACATTAGTATTTGAATTGATTTACAACATAGAGAGAGACTGATTTTTTAAAAGATCTCTGCAGATAGTTTGTGAATCAAATATGCCTTTAATGAGACAATTTTTTTCCCCCACATTATCCTAAATCTGTGACTGTTTTCTTCTCCTGTTTCAGACCAACGGGGAGTGGGTGTGCTATTGTGATATCCCACCAGGACAAGATAGATGGTGAGGCAACCAGAGGAAGACAACAAAACAAAAATTTTTTCAGAGAACATGTTGTATTGTTGGTTAATAATTAGTTTAGCTTTGCTAATTAAGAATAACTTAAGAGAAGGTACTGTTGATGAACAAACATTTTCAAGATACATTTTCTTGTTGAAATAGATTTTCCTTTTCCTGTCATTGGTTATTATTTTGCTGCATGAAGAAGGACATTTTTGATCTTGGTCAGAGAAATTTGGGGGACTAAAATTCTTAACTTCTCTGTTTTAACCTTTGAATGCCTGATTTAAAAAGAGAATAAAATAGTTTCTTTTAAAATTCTAATGTTTCCATTCTTTCACATTTAATTAAATTTAATTTTGATAACGGGTAAGGTAAAAATTGTCTTTGTCCAAAATATTGTAAAGTGCCCAGCAGGCTGCTTGTCTCGTCATGTGTTACAAGTTGATTGTCTGGATATGGTATTGTAAAGCGCTTGGAGTATGGTGATGACTGTGGATAAGTGCTGTATAAATGCTGTATTTAAGAGTAGCCATTCTTATTTTCTCCAGCTCCTCTTGTACGAGTCTGTCTGATAAGTCCACCCTACTGCCTCCTCTGATGTCGAATTCAAAGGTATTATGGTCGCACCTCTTGTTTGTTTGTTATTTTATGACTTCTTTATTATAAATGGACTATTTTAAAGCCAATATGTAGGTTCATGCTCAATAGATTTGAGTCAAAGGTCAAGTTTTCTCACAGTTCAAAATAAAGTTGAAATAAATATCTCCTTGATCTGACAGAGAGAAAGAAATGTTTACTCATAATACAGTTTGAGTAATTGAACTCTCTATGAGCAATTTGTATCTCCAAGTACATCTGTTTTAATTGTGTTTTAATTATGATCAAAATTAAAGAAATAGGAACTCAATACATGAAATAGTAATAATGGGTTATTCAGTTCATCTGTCACTTTAAATGAATTTGAGATCTGTTTCATTACTCAATTTCAGTATTTACGAGTGAGTAAAAACGACATTTCAGCAACCGAAAATACACACATTGTCGTGATGGTCCCAAAGGGAGCGGAAATGGTGAGTAAATTTGCATCTTGTTTTAGTTTTACATGGAAATAATATTTCTAAAAATTTATCCCCCCCCCCCACCCAAACCCCAACATTAGAGGATTAAGTGGGCATTTGCGAAAAAAACCATAGAGTATTAACAAGATATTTCAATTACCCAAGGAAAGTATCAGGTTGGGGGGAGGACTACACTGGGAGAATCTCTTCTTTTGGTCAGGATGTGTTGTCAGGTAATAAACAGACACTGAAGAGATGATAATTTATAGTTTTTTTACTAATCATCATAGTGATCACAGTGTCAACAATCAAAAGGATGAGTCCCTCCTACATCCTCAAAGGCAACCCTGAAGGCTTTACAGGATGGCTTTATGGAAATATTAAGTAATAGATGGAGAAAAAGAATATAGCTAAATAGATTTCCCTTCCTCTCTTTCTCTCTCTCTGTGTCTCTGTCTCTGTCTCTGTCTCTGTCTGTCTGTCTGTCTCTCTCTCTGTCTTTGTCTGTCTGTATGTCTGTCTGTCTCTCTCTCTCTCTCTCTCTGTATTTGTCTGTCTGTCTGTCTGTCTGTCTCTGTCTCTCTCTCTGTCTCTCTGTCTCTCTCTCTCTCTCTCTCTCTCTCTCTCTCTCTCTCTCTCTCTCT
>JBCIKM010133017.1:6627-24001 GCA_039654465.1 Melibe viridis | reverse complement strand
GAGAGAGAGAGAGAGAGAGAGAGAGAGAGAGAGAGAGAGAGAGAGAGAGAGAGAGAAAGAGAGAGAGGAGAGAGAGAAAGAGAGAGTTTTGCTCAATATATGTATACTATCATTGTTAAAATTGGTACATGTAAACCTACCATTGTAATGTACCCTGAGCCTTCTGCGATGAGGAATGTGAATGCGCAACATCATTGTATATCATATATAAATGAACAATGAATCAGTGAGCTATTGCCCTCATTGACACACCTTGCGATGTAAAAGTGCTTTACCGGAAGGGACTATTCAATATATATATAAGTCAAAGTAGCACAGAACAGAGGCGACGGGAAAGTGTGAACTGTGCCTGGTGTGAAGGGGGAAATTTAGTGTTCAGTAATGTACAGAAAACACACAAGGCCAGCATTGAAAAAGAAGCAAGAACAAGTGATTTTGGAAAAGGTTTCTTGAAACAATCTGAGGTGATTCGGGGAAGAACTAAACCACTGAAAGAGATAAGTATAGATTATATCCTTGGCATTAACAGCAAGAAAATTGGGAGGTGTGGAGGGATACCGGACTAGGGTACTTGAAATTGGTTGATTAATCACAGAGAAGTGTTTGAACAGTGTGGTGATGATACCCAGATGATAAAATTACGAAACAAAAACAGGGTGCCCATTATAAGTAAAGGCCAATTCATATAATAACAAGAAGAAGAATATTAATAATAATAATAATAATAATAATAATAATAATAATAATATTCTGTTACATTCCATCCATCTCTACTGATGAACTTAAAGATTGTCTGAAAATCAAGATATCGGCTTGAAACCATAGCTATCCACATCTCCAAAAGATCCATAGACAAAGGAGGGGAATTAACTGCATTTTCACTCTTGCTTCAAGAAATCAACCACTGGTTGTGGTTCCTAACTACACACCCTGTTTTTTTCTAATTTGACCACACCCCATCATAAACCTTGTGCAAGCGTCATGTCCTTTCTCATGAATTAAATTTTGAAAATTGTTAATAATATATTTCTCAACCATAATTATTTCTAGGGAAGAAACTTTGATTTGATGCACTTTATGTGCTTGTGAGAAAATCTAAAAAAGAAACCTCAAAAATAAAATATCAAATAATGTGACTTAACTGAAGCATCACTTATGACTCTTTATATCCACTGACAGAATTGTCAATGAAAAACAAACTGCATTAAATCAAACAATATTTTAAGAAGAAAAATGTTTTGCAGTGATCCTGTTGTATATGGATGATATGAAACTAGAGACAAATCAGTGATCAAGTCGTTTAAAGAGAAAGTTTATCTTGATGACATAAATTAAATTTCTTCTTCTTCTTCGATTATATCGGGCCACCCAGTGAGAGCATTACTGTTGATGTGTGTGTGTCAGACCCATCATGAACAAACTAAATTCCAATGGGTCATAGAGAAAACTGTTTAATACCTTGCTCTGAGCAACAAACAGACCTCTTGCTCCCCTTTACTTCTTTCTGGATATGCCACTTGAATAATTTATTACAGAACAATTTGACTGCACTTTGTTATACATCTTGACTGCTAAAAGTATAAAATTACATACTAGGATCCAGATATATCATGTCACAGTTACAAGAAAGAAGACTATGTTGGTTTGGCCATGTTGCTGGAATGAAAAAGGATTGCTTCCCAAATCAACTTTTAACATGGAACCCAGCGGGAAATAAGAAGAAAGGGCTCATTAACTTTCCCATTTTTGTAACTTTTCTCTACATTTTGGGCAAAATTCCAAATAAATCCATACACAGGCATGACGGTTACTGGTAAGGCGTGGGACATCCATGCTGAAGAGTGTGGGTTCCTGCCGATGCCATCATATTGTGTCCTTGGGAAAGGCCCTTAACCAAACTTACCTCATCTATCAGAGATGGCTGTAAAGCTCGTAGGTCCCCCTGGTTGAAGACAACAAGGTCTCTCTGTCCAAAAAATTGTAACACTTCTAACAGGCGACTTGTCTCGTCAAACATGTTATATGTTTGTTGTCTGCCAGGGATGTAATGGTAATGTAAAGGGCATAGAGCACCCCAGTAGGTATGTGCTATATAAATGCCATCTTTTCATTACTTTTCTTCATTTGTTCACAATTTCACACTTTCACATCCTTCATGAACAACAAATCAACAACAATTTAACTATTAAGTGCCTGTAATACTATTCTTCATTACACGTAGATATGTACAATGCTTAAAACAAGACAAACAACAAAAACAACACACGATAAATGTGAAAATGTTTGGCAACCGAAGGGGAAACACACAAACAGCCAGCACTCACTTCATTGAATCAATGGTTTCAAACTTTCACATTGTCCACGAACAACATATCTCATTTATTCTATTCTACATCACTGGTAGGTATTTCTGAAGTTATAAAAAAGAAAATCAAACGCATTTTGTAGATGTGTGCTAATTGGCCAACCAACATACAATTAACGACAAACAGAGCGCTCACTATTGGTTCCTGTGTGTGAGTGCCGCCATCGGACACCAACTAAGGTGCGCAAGTACATCACTCTTCTCTTAGTCGGAGATGACAGGAGTTTAGACAAGCTCTTTTGCTCAACTCGTTTACTCAGGATTTTACACCAAGACTAGCTGTAGTTGTGGGTTGTGCATGAGGTACTAATGTTATCTCACAACTAGAAAAGTTTCAACGTGCGACTAAATTTACTACATTGGTGTGTATTTCAGTCCAGGACAAAAATGGCATTCCCTAAAAGCCTGGGCATTTTTTTAAATTTTGCCCACCAATCAGCACCAAAATAAAGAAAAATGAGATGAAACCTTCGCACTTCAAATTTTTTGGACTTATGATCATTTTGATACATCGCTTTACTGTTATCAATAATGTCAACAACAGACATACAGACATGTGCCTTGAAGAAATACAGTGTGTGTGTGTGTCTTATTTTTTCCATTATTGAACATTTATTAATTAAATATCTTAAAACCTATAAAACATAAAGAATTCTAATTCTTTTGCAAAAAGTCAGAAGCCAATCCAAATTTTTGTTGAAAGGAAATCAAGTAACTGCAATGAACAGTTTCTTTACCATGGTGTAAAATATTGACACATAATGTGAAATGAAAAAAACTAAAAGCATGTTCACCAAGAAGGTTGCCATTTTGAGCACCTCATATCAAAGTTCATTACTATAAATATAAGATAGTATAGAAAATGAAATTTTAATGCAGTTTATTGATTAACATGATCATCAATTTTCAAGAATTTTTGTTGAATAGTTCATCTTTTCTAAACTTTCACCAACATTGGGACAGTAGGTAATTAAAGGCGTTTTAATGATGGCTGCAATACTTGTTAAGTTTTAATTTGGATGTTTCTGAAAATGTCCAGTAAGAAGAAATTGTGCTGTGAATCTACAAGACATTGAATTTCCTTGCAAGAACCATAAAAAGAAGACAAAGCTGATAAGGCAGCATGCAAAAATTTAAAAAAAAAAGATAAACACTAAGCACAAAAAAAGAATCGAAAAGAAAACAAAACAGACAATTCCCTTTATTCATCTGGTTAGGGGAAATGATGTTTTGGGTTTGTCCCAAGGGCAGACAGGAACAATGCAGACAGCAGCTACAGTACAGCGTAGCAGTGCAGTTGGTACAATGGTGCCGGAAGGACCCACACTCATCAGCAAGGGAGTCTGATGCCCTTACTGCTCGCTCTGTCCAGCCACATTAAAAGTTAAAAATAAGAAATACAAAAGATTTCAGATCAGAGATGTGTATTTTCTTTCATGCTTCATCTGTTGTGGCCTACCTTCTCGCCCCTCTCCTTGGGCAACAACGCGTGGGTTGACATACTCTGGCCTCCTACCCAACAACCAGGCAGTCAGTTTTTGGAGCAAGGAACTGGACTCAGGCACAAACATAGGGATGGTCATTTTGTGTCTGGAATGAAAAAGGCTGATAATTCAGACATTGGCTGGTTACAATAGTCATGATTATATGCACTGACCATAAAAGACTATAAAAAGAAAAAGAAAATTATTTGGAACATCATTATCATTTTTTGAAGGCAGAAAGGGAAGATTCTGCATTCTTTGATTGAATAACACTAAAAACTGCAAGAATATGCATATTTTTTTCACTGACTTAATTTAGACAGGTCAATTAGTTAAAAAATAGATTTTGCTTTCTGATGAATTAATCTGTAAGTAAACTCTGATTGAATTTCATTCAGGTAAGCTATTTTCTCTGCTATTTGATGAGGTTTTTTGTACATAATGATGATTAGATGTAACTAAAAATAACATTTGAATTGACAAAATAAAAAGAACCAGTATTGTGTAACGCTATGGATCAAACTCTCTAAAAATGGTGGGCTCCTTTTGCTGGTAATCAAACAAAACTAACAATCTAAGTTTCTATTTAATATAACTTGATTTAGTATTTTACAATAACAAAAATTGACAGTAGGGAAAAAACTTTAATATGATGTGATAAAAAGCTTTATAATATGCACTCCAGTCAAAGGAATAGAGATGAAGGCTGCTGATAAGGGCAAGTATTTACGTGAGTATCTTAAATTTTCCTTACCCTGTAATGCACCAAAGTCAAAATAAAACGAGGGCCAGAGTCTTCAGTAAAAACATTTAACCCAGCATTTAGCGTTGCAAGAAAAAAAAACAATAACAATTACTGTTGTGACAAACCTTCCTGGTGTGATGGGAACGTGGCAAACTCCATAACCCCTCACCACATCTGTGCCAAAAGCATCAAGACCGTAGGCATACACAACCAGCTGGGGCCCTGGTGATTTAGATGAAGATTTATGATATCGTCAAGAAAAAGGCTTCAAGAATTATTACTATATGTAGTCATCATTTCAATTTTGATTCTTCATTGTTTTCATTCTCATCAACTCACTGCCTATTTTTTTGTTTTGTTTTGTTTTGTTTTTTTGGGGGGGAGGGGGGGGGGGGATTCAGACATTTTAAATATCATCTAAAGGGGAAAAATTGACATGATCTGAGTCTATTTTCTCATTATAGAGAAGAAAAAAGTTATTGCTTGCAAAATTTTTAAACAGTATATAAAGCATGATGGTCATATACAATTGTAAATCAGATAAAATAATGAGAAAAATCTTTAAAATTTTTTCACGAAAACATGGTAAGATAAGATTAACTTTATTAAACCATCAGTTGGAAATAATATGCACAAAATGTGCACTGTGATATTGATATATCAAAATAATCATGGGTCTCAACTCTTGATATTTTAAAAAGGAGGAATCTTTGCGTGAACAACCTCCTCCTTCTTCTCTTTTGCGAAGCCACCTACAAAGAGCCGAACTTTTAGAGTTTAATTTTTTCTGGTAAAGTACATCCAATAAACAAAGATGACTTTGTACAATCTATAATATCTGTACTATTTATGGACAATGATGGGCTGCATACTGATAGTGGAGACAAAATAAAAAAAAGAAATGAAGACATAGCAGAGAGAACATGAAAGAAGCGGAAATCCGCTGTAGAGCAGGAATTTTATGACCCATGATAATACAATGAGGGAAAAGGTAAAAAACACAACTGATAATATATTTTGTATATACCGACATACATGTCATATTCATTAACACAAGAACACTGAGACACTTATAGACATATAGATACTAACATGGGTACATACAACTCCATCGCACACAATACATATACACATACACAAAAATACAAACACAAAAGCATGCATGTATGCACGCACTCACATACATTTATAACACAAACAAACAAATCTATAAGAAGGTATGTTATTATGATAAAATCAATAAAACAATTATTCCTTAATAGTCTAAAAAGATACTCACATCCTGATGGGCTTGTGCTTTTGAATGTTGCATCAATTGGAAAATTCCATATAAATCTTTGGTGTTCGTCTCTACTCTTCTTTGTTATTTGCGTTATGCTCTCCTCTAACCCCTGTGGAATAAACATATTTAAGTTCAGAAACTAGGTCACATCTCAAACCATGTTTAGATGAACACTAAATCTTGCTTTGGATTCATGCTATTTGATATAAAACCTCAGAATTAAACGTTTAGTCCATATCTAAGTCCATATCTATCGAGTAAAACTCTATTTGATTTATGTGAGGAAAGTGGACTTCAAATAAAATGGAAAAAGACCCACGTATAGCCATCTCGAAAGGAGACATACCATCCTCTATGAACTAATAAAGCTCATATAATTTGGGGGAAAAAAAAGAATGTATTAACTATAAAACTAAAGGGGGGGGGGGGGGGCAGGAGGAATTGAGTAAGGATCCATAAAGAATTTCCATTGAGTGATCCTATATTTGAGCCAATTTATCTTTTCTTACTTTTAAAAATTCCACATGAAAAGAGAATTTTTTGAGCCACTCTTCCAGTTTGAAGCTACACCATGATCCTTAGCAGGGAGAATCAAACTTCTAATCCTATCAGAGATAAACAATAATCCCGACAGACCAGCAGTGTGTATGAGTCAATTTAAAAAAGATCCTTCAGTAGTTTGAAATACACAAGAGCACGCCGTGAGGCTACTCTGCACCAATTTCTTTCTACCATAACATTTGTTATGATTATCACATATGATGAATCAATGAAGAAAAATGAATTGAAGTTTTAATTCAAAACTTTTCAATTGCTCTCACCCAAAAAATTGAATGTCACTCTGAATATTGGAACACATTCATTAAATTAGAATATGAACTAGAAATGATGATTGAGGAAGCCATCTATAACTATTGAAGTGTTATCAAAGCATCAGGTAGTCAGACTCATGGGCTGTTGAAATGACTTGATCAAGAAAGATAAGTACGCAGTCACACTTGACTTTTCCCGGCCTGATTGAAAAATTTAAGACTATTTTTCTCATGACCGCATTCTCCCAAAATTTGTCTTCAAAATAAAATTCACAACTTGGTGGGGGCCATGTAATAAGTCAGACTCCAATGCCTCATCCTATAGCCAGCCATAAAAACATTGGGATTGTGTATGGAAACGATGAAATGTCCCTTACAGTGTTTCCTGTTGTAGTGGGGTAGGGGATGACCTACAGTTGATAAGCCTCTGACATTTAGTAGTTTTGACTGAGGAAATCGTTGTGATTTATAATTTGTACTATCTTTGATTATTAATTTTTTTTCTTTAATCACACACAGCTTTTCTTTTCAAAACCAAGTCAAGTGAAAAGAAAAAAAAACCCATTCAATTGCTTACAGATGTAATAGCCCAGTCAAGACCATATGAAAAACAGTATCTGCAGTAGATGTCATCAAACTCTGGAAACTGGAAAGTAAGAAGGAACAGAAGCATTATAAATCAAAGTTGCACATTAACTCTTAAACTGATCTATTTTTTTTTCAGGATTTTGGGGGCTTTTTCTCCTTGAAAAATTTTGAAGATGGGCAGTTTAAAACTTGGTATAAAAACGGCAAAATGAAATAACAATGCTGTATTTTATATCATATGAAAGGGAAAAGTTTGTAGAATGTAAGGCAATGATATTCAGCGAGAAATTTGAGAGGAATTGTGGTATTGTCGTTGGAAAAAGAGCAAAGAGCGCGTCATTTAGCCCCTAAAATCATAACACATAGACCTGCATTTCGATCCAAATGATTAGATCTCAATATTACCTTCTTTCGGTAATCCAATTTCAGTTATGAAAACAGAGTCCAATTGTTCAAAGACAATATCATTATAGTTGGATTAGAACGGTGAATTTGCAACAACTTTACTTCATTCTCGTCATTAGTGTTTAGTTTACGGTATGCCTTGCGACCGACCAACTCATTAAAAATAGCAAAAAAATCAACAAAAACATATAAACAGCAGTCAAATTAGACTCTCAGGGCTTTGTAAGACGTTTAGTTAGTGAAGGAAACCAAAACATCTGGGTTGAAGCCTCGTACTTTTATTCTTTCACTAATTTAGTGTAGTAGCTACTTCAGACACAGTGAGCGGCACCGAACAGTTTAAGAGTTAAATTCAAAGTGTGTGAGCCTGATACCAATGGAGATGAAGCTGATAAGCAGCTTCAAAGTTGCATATTAAGATAATTCCTATATATAAATTAAATAACGCTACTGCTTTTAAATAATCAAAAACAGGGGTCCCAAATAATGCAGTAGTTATTCGTAAGGCAGTGGTTGTTCACGGCACACTTTTCCTTTTAATCCTTAGTAAAAAATCTAAAGCGCCATAACCACCTGACTAACCCGTGAATGTAGAACAAAAGTATTTCAAAAACTGCAAACTGATATTTTCACTTAAATTTTGTGACAAAACACTTTTATTAAATGTTGATATATTTTCACTTTCTGTCTCCTATAAATTGTAAATTATCCTACAGAGATGAATTTTTTAACATCAGAAAAGGTTGCTGTGAATAAAAACAATCTATTCGATATACCCTTTTCCCTCTAATCCTTAGTAAAAAATTGAAAGAACTGTAACCAAAGGACACACCAAAGTGTTTTAAAAGCCTCAAACTCATATTTTCACCAATATTTTGTGGCACTTTTTGTCTAACATAAGTTGGAAATCATTCAGTTCAAATTGTGGAACAACAGAAAAAGGGTGTTGCAAATGAAGACAGCTCCCAGATAAATAGAACTGGATATCCTTGCAGCAAAAATTGCTGTGCACTTATAACAGACCTTTTGCTTAACTCTCCTCCTTGTTCAAAAGGCGTTTTTGTTTTTTTTCCAAAGTCCAACTTCGAGTTATTTTGGGTTTGTTTATTTTTACCTCATTGAGTGTTCTGTCTTCATAATGAAAAGAACATGTTTACACTTGACAACAGAGCAAGACATGAATGACTGATCCAAATGCAAACCTCAACATCCGATCAAGAGGTGACAGAAGATATAAGATTTTATTTGGCCTCCATACCATCATCAAAAATCTAAAAATTATGAACACTTACCTGACCAGATTCTATTTGTCCACTGACCATCACAAGAAACACTGACGGAGTAGCCATCTTGTTTGAAAGAACAATTTAACAAATTTTAATGTAAATATTCCTTACATTTTCTGTGTATACGAAACCGTCGATATGTGTTTCTTCTTTGTTATCACCTCTTTGAATTTGTGTTCAACTGGTCATACAGAAATCAACAGCTGTGATTATTTGGTGTAGAAAATAGAATACATCAGTCATAATATTTTGATGTGAGATATAAATATTTTTGTACACACTCAGCTGCACTCTCCTGAGGGCACTGAACCCAAGCCCTTGCCTGCCAGCCTAAACAGAAATTAAATAAGACTGAGGCATTTTTCAACCTTCTTTTCAACTCTCCAGGGAAAAAAGGGTGACAATAATACTGTAGATTTCATTCTTAAAATCAGTGGTTCTTAACCTTGGGGGGAGGGAGGGGGGGGAGGGGGGATTCTTAAGATGACAAAAATGTATGTCAATTTTTGTTGTATAAAAGTGGGAAAATAAATTTAATTTTGACCCTTGTGTTTGCAACATGATTTGTCATTCGTTCAATAAACCTTCTGAATTCGAAGTCTGTTTCGATGTTGCACTGTTACACACGTTTTGTAAAAACAGACTCCTCTCAACGCTAAAAATGTTAAGAATCACTGCTCAAAATAATGCAACATACGGTTAAATAGCTTTTCAAAGTTTACTTTTGACGTCCGCAGTAGTTCCACTTCCGGATAGTATCGCCGGCAAGGGGTGATTTTCACGTTTCCTTCCTTTCTTCCCAAAGCTGCCATCATGACGGCACATTTTGTCCCACCACAAATTCAAGATAACCCCAATGGCTGGGGTCCGAAAATGATCCCAGACCAATTTAAGGATATGCCTTATCAGCCATTTTCAAAGGATGTCAGGCTCGGAAAGGTATTAAGGCAACCTATCTCTTGAAATTGTCATTCCATATTGACCAAAAGAACAGGTCACAAAAATCTGACCTGGCCCATAAATATATGCCTAGCCGTAGGTATAGTGTAACCGAGGCTTTTGAGTAGTGTAGACAGCTGCTAGGTAGGTAAGTGCATTGATTGAAATGGGTATCTCATGAAAGTATTTGGTCAAGGTAGGTTACAGGGGATTCTTGTTAGCATAGAGTTATAGGGATTAGATTATTGAATAGTTTATAAATACTAAAGAAATTCAAAACTTTCTGTACAACTTCCGCTCACAGTATACTATTTGAAGGCACTTTTATTATGTAATTTTAAGCGCTGAATATGAATTTCACACTGAAACAGCTTGCTAATCATTTTAGCCAAAGGGCAAATTTTGTCTTTGAGCAGGAAATCACGGTGTTTGCTAATGCTCCGAGGCATGAGCTAACTCCTTTCTGTAGCCGCTGAGTTCCTAATTCTATGTTTTTATAAAGGGGTAGTTATTCGTACAATTGTGCAACATCATTTGTGACGATTTGAACACAAGAATATCCTTAACCAACCCCTCCTCAATCTTCCTTCCTCCCTCCCCCATTCTCTCTCTCTCTCTCTATCTATCTATCTATCTATCTATCTCTCCCTCCCTCCCTCTCTCTCTCTCTCTCTCTCTCTCTCTCTCTCTCTCTCTCTCTCTCTCTGTGTGTGTGTGCAAATTCCTGCAATCAAGGTGCAAAATCCTGCAATCAAGGTGAAGGTGGAAAACAAGAAAAAAATTAACAGAACCCGTGGTCTAGGGGTCTGAAAATGTAAAGTCTGGTTGTTCGGATTTATCATTTGTTCTACATGGTATGTTTGTTGATTTATTTTCTTGTATATTATCCAGGTATCAGACTGGACTGGTAGCACTTACCAAGACAAGCGTTATCTAGGTATGAATTTTCACTTTGGGATAGGGTGAAATATGTTCAAGTGACTGTGATTTGTGTTTTTAAGATTTTACAATCAAGAACATGAGAGATTGATGAGATAGAGTGGGAGCAGGTTCCATAAAACAAATAGCTCAAACTCAAACTACAGGCCAAACACAAAAAGCTCTCTTTACGTGTTTTGAAATAAAATAGATAAAACCCATATCTCAATGATCATCTTCCAGAGAGAGAGCAATTCATCATTAGTCATTTGTTGCAGTAAAGTTGGTGCTTAATTCATGGGATGATTTTTAGGGTGCTTTTTTTCTTTTTTTCTACTGTCTCATTGCCTTTGTCCCTTGATTGATAAGGAATTCAAATATAGAAGTAAAAGAGGCCACTTCAACTTCAGTGTATTCTAATTTTACTTTTAAGGAAGCAATTTTAAATTAATTCTAGATGTCATGGATTGGTGGGGGAAAACAAAAATGTTGCAATTTTTGCACACATATATGATTCACTATCAAGTTTGTCAGGTGGTGTAGAGTAGATTTAAGGCTTAGCCTATGTCTTGAAACAAGTTCTTTTCTTTTTTTTTTCATATTTGTAGGGAATTGCCTCGGTGATATTTTTCAATTCCTCATGTCGTCCTACTTTTTTTTCTCTAGGCAAATATAATTCTGCGTTTGGAGGAGGTAATCAGTATGCTTATTATCATGAAGAAGATGAAAACTCTTTCCAACTGGTGGACACCACAAGGCTTCAGAAGCCTCTTTACCAGAGGAGAGGTAGAATGTTCCAGCAGGTGAGTTTGAGATCATGGGATTAATTTCTTCCTCTAAATTATGTCTAGTTTTAATTCTTATGTCAAGGCTATATTTCATTGCATAGGATTTTCATTGGTTTAGGAAGAGATCTTTTTACGTCTCTCATAAAAGGTTGATCAAAGCTTTCATTTCATTGTTAAAGTGTAAATACTTTGCTATTGTATATAGGTTTTTTGGAAGTACCTGTTATGTGATTTTTGTTAAATTGAACAGCAATAGTAGCTTCTAGTGAATTAAGAACAACTTTTTTTCCCCAGGCATCATGAGAAATTATCTAGTTCAAGTGACAAATCGATTTGTTTCTTGTCTTTTTTTTTTTTTTTAGAATCGTCAGCGAAGAGAAAGAGAACGACGGCAGCAACAATCCCAAGCTAATATGATGGTCCTCACTAAGGCTCAAAAGAACAGGGAACGTGATCGTCAAAGACTGTTGAAGAAGTGGCAGAAACAGTTTGGAAAGCAGATGCAGGAGAATAGGGCTAAGATGCCCATTAAGAACCGTGATGCTTCTGTTCAGATCAAGGATGACTGGGTTGTTGTTGAGGAGATGGACTTTGTTCGCCTTGCAAAGCTTAATCTACCTGATATCAAGGATGGAGAAGATTTGTAAGAGCAGTTATCTGGAATGGGATGAAACTTAAGCAACACTTTGTGACACTAATAACTTTATACTATCACTGTTCCTATATATTATATATAGCTTACTGATCACAGTGGTTCTTTCCGCTCGTGGTGTTATAAGAATTTCCTGACTGCTTATGGAGGCAGGTCTCGAGTGGTTCACTTCGTCAGAATACTCATTTAAATCCCATTCCTTATAAGTAAACCCTGATGTCATCGAAAAAGTGGAAGAAGGGTGCTTAGAAAATTTTCCGTTATGCTAAGAAAAACAATAGTTTTAAAGCTGAAAATTAAATTTTATGGGTATTTTTATGCACCAAACGCCTCAACATTGATAGATTTTTAGTTTCCGTGTAAAAAAAAAAAAGTTTAAATTATTAGACAGAAATCGAATATCCTTGAACCAACAATTCCTTTCGATAAAGAATAAGGTCAACTTTATGGGTAGAAATTAGGTTTTTCCCTCAGAACTTCACAACTCCCGCAGTCCGGGGGTTAAAGTACACTAAAAGAACTCATTTTACTGATACTATCATCCACCATTCGTTCATCTTGAACTTTCATTTGACCCATAAAGGAGATACAACTTTTTTTTACTGCCAATGTAAATTTTGTATCCAGTGAGAGAGACTCAGAGTCAAGTCAACAGATGAAAACACAGTTGCATCAGTTTATTATATTTTATTATTTTATACTATGTTGACTGCTATAGCAAAAAAAATTTTTTATTATTATTATTATTTTTACCACTACTCTGTTTAATTGAATTGCCTTCAAACCCTGAACTTGTCTAACCACTGGGCGAATTGGGTATTAAGTTTCAGAAGGGGTTCCATGGGTTATCTCATACCATTCAAGTTATTCACACTTTTTAAAAACTTGTCGCTTACTGACAACTTTCTGGTTTGCCCCACACCTGGCAGTTTATATTGGGTTCAGCCAAAACTTTTTTTTTTTTTTTTCAGTAGTCCTTTTCCTGTATGATATTTTGAATCATAAACTTGACTTGACCCAAAATGATGTTTCAGAAGGCTTTTGTAGACAAAATCCTCAGATACCTTTATTAACTCATCTTGTTAACTTGCATCTCAGACGGATTTAAAAGAATTGTTTTTCAATTTAAAGGTAGTATTCTAATTATACAATATTGTAAAACTAAGTGTGTTTCCTTGTTTCTCAGGATGACATGTGGGTCTATGGAGTACTATGACAAAACGTACGATCGAGTCACCACGAAGAATGAAAAGCGGTTGAAGCGCATTAATCGCATCTTCCACAAAGTTACAACCACAGATGATCCCATCATCAGACAAGTGTGTTACCTTTTTCTATCTAAATGTTCACTCTCATTACTTGTTTGTATAATGTGGAGTTTGCAGATTTCAGCAAAATAGTAATTCTTCCATTTGCATTTCTGTGTGGTTAAGTCTCATTGCAGCATGTTGTCATACTTTGATAAATCAAGGTGTTGTCATTGTCAGTAAACTGGCTTGATTTTATGAACTTTTGATAGTAATTAGAGTTAAGAGTTGTATTCTTCACTGGAAGCTCCTTAAAAGTCGTGTACTGCATCAAACAAAAACTGAAGACTTAAGAAAAAAATATATAAAACATTCTGGGTTTCGGGGGTTTTCTTGTCTTTCAGCTTGCCAAGTCCAAAGGTAACGTGTTTGCCACTGATGCAATTCTCGCTGCAATGATGTGCTGTATAAGATCGTCTTATTCCTGGGATGTAGTGGTGCAACGTGTGGGCAACAAGCTGTTCTTTGACAAGCGTGATGACTCAGACTTTGACCTACTGACTGTCAGTGAGACAGCGACAGAGCCACCACAAGAGGAGAATAATACCAGTATTAACTCTCCAAGAAGTTTAGCTTTGGAAGCTACCTTCATCAATCATAATTTCTCCCAGCAAATATTGCGTATGGTGAGACATTTATTCAAATTCAAATATGTTGTTGTACGATAATATGGTATTAATTTTTCTAGTTCTTTCCAGTGTCATGATTCTTTTTGTTTTCTAATATCCATTTGAAGCCAGTAAGCAATTGAACTTAGCATCAGCTACTACTGATATCATTGCCATTTGCATAGATGCCAACTAGTACGAAAATTTCTTATTTCATATGAAAAACTGGTTAAAATGAGAATCCCAGCTAAAAATTACTAAAAAACATGAAAGTTGGGGGAAAAGTATTAAAAATGCAAAAATGTTTAAGAACGATGAAGAAATAAAATACTGCTGACTACTTCAGTTATATTTCGTTGAAGTAATTTAACGTTAGGATATCGAATCCCTGAATCAAAGTGTAATAAGTTAGTACTGCAAGAATCGATTCTTGAGTACCTACAATTATGATTCAAAGTGTAATAAGTTAGTACTGCAAGAATTGATTCTTGAGTACCTACAATTATGATTCAAAGTGTAATAAGTTAGTACTGCAAGAATCGATTCTTGAGTACCTACAATTATGATTACAATCACTTACTTGTACGTGATGGTTGTCAAAATGGCGATCTTAAAGACTGCTGCGCTTGAAATTAACGTCTCACTCGACAGACCTTAATTGTGAAAGAGATTTCATACAAACCATTTGAAATAAATTATTATCAGGGCTTGTTTTATGATCAAATTGATTTTTAATAAGACGAGAGTGATATGATTGACTCAGCTACAAACTACCTGTAGTCAGTAGAGCTTGAGAACGAGATCCCTGACTGTTATTTACTTATATTATTTGTAACAACTATAGTGAATAAATTGATGCCAAGAATAAAACTTGTGGTTTATTTCCATTCTTTTTTTGTTTATCAATGAGGGAGGGATGTTGTCAGAGCTTTAGTATTGATATGAATGAGCCCAGTTTCATCTTCACAATATTATCATTGAAGCTCCTTTTTTTTTTTTTTTTTTCTCTCCTTTCTTTTATTTCTCTTTTTTTCCTCTTTGTGGTTTTTAAACTTCATTTGCTGTTTGAGGAAATCTTATCTTAGCTTATTTTAGGGTTTCTTTTTTTCTTTTTCTCATTTCTCAATGAAAATGTGTTTAACATAGTGCTGAGCATCTTCAACCTTTAGGCGGACCTCAGCTTTTTTTTTTTTTTGATCTGTGATATGGGCTAAAATATAGTGATGAAGTGTTTGGTTTTCAAATAGAAAGAGCGCAAAATTGACCGAGATGGCTGTTTTGTTTTTTAAGGGTTATTTTCAATGAATTTTTTTCCAGGGGCTCCCCCCGAGAGGGACATCCCACCTTTGGCAGTCCGATCTTGTGCCTTTGGCACTTGGTTTTAGCCGTTTACAAAGCTGTCCATTCTTAGCTCTGATTTTAACAAGTTGATTTCAGTCTACAAAAGTGATGCTTTAATGTTAATTATCAGTATTCATTGATGGTAACTCTAGCTCTTTGGTGAATCCGAATTTTCTCGTCAGAATCTGAAAATTTTGGAATGCGACGTCTGAAACTTTATTTTAGGGGGTTGGCATCTCTGCATATGCTCAAATTGCATCTTTTATCTGAATTGTAAAAAGATCTAAATGAAATTATATCTTGGATTTAGACTCATTTTGGTCAATCATCTTGATTGATCTTCTAAAGAGAAAGAAGCAAGGCTGAAGTTTTGCAAAACAGTACGGGTCTTATGGGAAGCCTGAAAGGGGTATTGAACTTTTTTTTTAACCTCAAAGTATTGAATGCTCATTTTACTTTTTTTTTTTTTTTTTTGTAGTTGGACGTAAAAAAAATTTTTATGTTTTTTTTTCACGAGCACAGAAAGAAGAGAAATACAGCTTTGAGAAAGGCAACCCTTTTGTCCAAGGTGGCAATGATGCTGAAGTTGCCTCAGTGGGATACAGGTAAATCCTTTTACTTAGCTGGCGTCTTTTTGATCAAGAAATATTTGAATGTAAAGCAAGTGTTGTCTGTTGGGGAGAGGGGTCTTTATTTTGTGAAGTGTATTATTTAATATCGATTTGATTAGTGAGCTGGTGACAGGTAGGGGAATTTTCTTTCGTCTGTTTTACCTGTGTGTAGTCAATGTCATTTATTATCGACACCCCTTTTTATGTGACTTAGCTAATTTGCAGAGTTGCCAAGGACTACATATTTTCCGTAGTTGCTATGGAATGACTCAGGAGCTACAGATGCATCACTTTTTTACAGATTTTGCCTTTCACTCAAGTTTTGGAGTATTCCAATTGCCGACTGTTGTATTAAGATTGATCAGGCAGATAAAATCAAACTTTATTCTGCCACTGTAATTCTAGTTTCTTTCATTGGTACGCATGCCATGCTGGGCATCTCCTGCTCTTTTTGCTTGCGCAAAGCCCTTACTGCTGGCATGTCGCACGCAGGCTTCCGTGCTGGGGCAAATGCGTGGTCTGAGAGGTCACAGTCACATTCATGGAGAGCGCGCCATTAGGCCAGCACACACCTTTTTTTTACCCCAGCCGTCGGAATTAGTAAGAACAAAGAGTGACGGGAAAAAATCAAGAATTTGTTGGGTTTTTTAATTAGTTATTATACGAACAACCTTCAGTATAAAGATAGACGCTGATGGACTTGGGAGCACCAGGCACCGTTAAGTAAAAGACAGTGGTGAAAGGTAAACGAGCCTCAACAAAAGTTGTTGATGGTAGTAGTAACAACAGCTTTGAAAACAATTTTTTTCTTTTTGGAACAATAAAGTTTACCTTACTTTACTTTATATTACATTGCATTGCATTACATTACATTATAAGGTTGCAATTGCGGGGTTTTACAACACTCATTTTGAGCAATCTGGTTGAAAATTCATTTTGTTATTCTTACAGGTATCGCAAGTGGGATTTGGGCAATGGTATTGTGTTAATAGCAAGGACTGAGCATGACTCTGTAACCCCAGGACCAAATGGTGAAATTCAGTTCATGAATATCAAAGCTCTCAATGAGTGGGACTCAAGGGTGAGATTTCATAGATTCACTACAAATTCCTATTCACATTTGATATATCTTCATAGTTCTAATGCTATTTTTTTTTTTTGGGGGGGGGGGGGTTGTTTTTTTTTTTTATGTGGAAAAAAACCGGTGCACTCTTCTTTTTTTTCGGATCCACCACAAAACGCA
>JBCIKM010133016.1:0-35411 GCA_039654465.1 Melibe viridis | reverse complement strand
ACACACACACACACACACACACACACACACACACACACACACACACACACACACACACACACACACACACACAAGTCCTTGTGAGTCTTTATACCTGCATAAAAAACCCAACACGATATATCATTGAACATACACATTGATTGTCATAATGTGAAAAATAAATTGGTTCAGTTTCAAGACTGTAAAATGCAAGATTTTCATTGGTCCCTATTTCTGGAATCCATCTTTTGATTCACCGGGTTCTTTGAATTTGCTGATATTGTCTGTTCAACGCTTCACCTATTATCAAACTTGTAAATGAAGCCAACCTTCGAATTTTTAGCATCTTAATTATGCAATATAAATTCAACTAAAGGAAGGAAAGACATTTTTTAAAGAGTTTAGCGTGTGTGCTTTGTTCTTTACTAAAGGTGTTGATGATCACAATGACCCTTAGCTAAGAGAATAAATAAATAGAATGAGATAAAAACCCCATGCCTTCAGAGAGAAATAGCTTGCATCTATCATGCGTAATAATTTATTTTCTCATCTTGATCACCAACTCCTGAATGTCTTTTAAACTGTTGTTTTCTTTTTTTTCACTGAGCCAATGTTTCAATTTCTTTCAGTGTCGCTGTATGGAGAGAGCTTCCTTCGGATGCCCGTGGAAGACGCTAACAGTTCCACCTCCATTTCACTGGTCTTCAGAACGCACCAACCCCAGGGCCTTCTGTTCTTAGCTGCTGGGGAGACAGACTACATCATCATCCAGCTCAACGCAGCCATGGTCGAGACGCGCGCCAACCTGGGCTCGGGAGAAGCGGTTGTGTTCTCGGCCAGGGGTGTCCGTTTGGACGACTCTCGCTGGCATGAGCTAGTGGTCAACAGAACGCTGGAGTCACTCTATGTGAGCATTGATGGGGTGGGGCAAGGGCAGGGAACTACGCCAGGTCCCTACTACAACTTGAACGTAGATCTTGGAGTTTTCCTAGGAGGGCCGGGAAAATTAAAGAGAGATGTTTACCGGAATACCAAGTCTTTCCGAGGCTGCCTGAGAAATGTATTCTACAATGGGATATCAGTTCTGGAGGAGGTCAGGAATTCTGAAACAGAGGATGATGAAAACATTTTCCAGGTTTCATGGGACTGCAGTGACGAATTTTTTGCTCATGCAAATTCTCCTATCAGTTTTTCAACAGAAACATCCTTTGTGGCGTTTCCTTTTCTCAGGATATATCCCACCTCAGACAGCGTCATTACACTAGAGTTCAAGACCCGCAGCACTGAGGCTCTGTTGTTGTTTAATTCTGGAAAAGGCCAAGCCTGGGAAGACTTTGTGGCAGTGGAGCTGGTGCAGGGACGGCCAAAACTCTCTGTGGACAAAGGCAGCGGCATCATCAAAGTCTTCCTGGACCGACAGGTCAATGATGGCAAGTGGCACAAACTGCAGGTGTCCATATCTCAAACTGTTACCAAACTGGAGGTGGACACTGTGAGGAACTCTACGCGATTTAACCTGGGAGGCCAGAATGTTTTGAATCTAGCAAATCACCTGTTTATGGGAGGTATTGGTCTCGAAGCGAGACCACTGGCAGTCAGACTGGGACTGTCATCTGTTCAAGGAAGCAGAAGGACAAAAGGATCGATGATGGGGTGTATTCGAAATGTGCAGATCAATTCCAGAGGTTACAGTTTCAGACAAATCCGGATTTCCCACATGATTCAACCCGAGTGTGGATGGGATTTCCCATGTGCCGCCGATCCGTGCCTGCCCTCAGCCAGGTGTGTGGAACTAGAAGGGGCAGATTTCAGGTGCGACTGCCAGCAAGAGGTGTGTGTGAAAGACCAGTTCAAGTCTGTGTCTTTAGAGAGGAACAAAGCAGTCGATGGAGTTTTGTCTGTGAAAAGATTACAAGCTGCTTTTAGGTCTGCAACCGTCATAGACACGTCAACAATTCAATTAAATTCTGATATTCTGAGTAAAATCCAAAGAGAGGACAGTGTAGTGTTTACTTTGAAAGAGCAACCCAAACTGGGAACCATTGAAATGAGGAGAAAGTCAACAGTAACATCTTTTACTCTGGAAGATTTGAAGAGGAGGAGAATCTTTTACAGGCAGAGAGGAAGGGGTGCAGACATCGATAATGCTGTTTTCCAAGTCAACTTTGGCTCTATTGAGCAAAAAAGTGAATCTAAACTGAGGGATAGATATGAATTTGTTCTTCCAATTCAGATAATAAAGACGTCATCGGACAAAATGATAAAACTGATCATGGGTTATGGGAGTCTTTTAAGTATCACGTCTGGGGCACGCTTCAAAATATCTCAGTCTATTCTGGATGTCAAAGACCCGCCATCTGACCCAGGTAGGATGAGGTTTGAAGTGAAGATTTTGAGAAAAACACAAAGCAGATTTGAAAACCTTGCCAGACCCGGACAATCTATTCTGTCTTTTACTTTCAAAGATTTACTTGATGGCAGTATTTGGTTTGTACATGGAGGAGATCGGATGGTCTACTCGACTGTCTTTGTGACTGATGGTGAGGCTACAAGTGATGTCAAAGATCTTCGCTTTAAAGTGGAGGCGTTGAAAATTGTTGTTTCCAATAACACTGGACTACTTCTAGATTATGGCTCCTCTCATTTGATCACAAAGTTTAATCTTAGTTGTGTACCCAATGTGAAAATTGAAAAGATAGAAATCCTGTATCGTCTGACTCAATTTGCCAGCCACGGAGCGATTCAAAAGTTTGATATTGACTCAGACCATTGGATGGATGTGGAAAGTTTCACTCAGAATGACATCAACTCTGGACGGATAAGGTACATTCATCTTCCTGGAGAAACCATCATGGGATATGATGAACTTTGGTTTGAGGTCGTTGCTAAGGATGCAAAAATATCTGCTGTTTTCTTCAATGTCCGTTTTCGAACAGTGACACTGTATGTCCATCATGAGCTGGATCTAGTTCTGACCAAAGTCCTTTTTGCTCAGATGACCTCTCATTATTTGTCAGTCAAGTCCAATTCTGACCTTTTGGATTACAGCAATATCCTTTTCACAGTTCTCCGTCCACCTCAAAAAGGATACTTGTACCTTGTCAAGAATGGAGAGGTGGATCTCGAGCGTTTGAAGAGAGCGAAACCTTTGATAGTCGATGATACCTTCACTCAGGAGGATGTGAATAAAGGGTATCTTTACTACAGAGTTGAAAGGTCGTACGCAGAGGAGAGTGAGGATTTCCTTGATCTCCACGCGTCTTATTTTGGATACAATGTCATGGTGCGCAATAGGATTGTTTACCGGCCGAGTCAAATTGCCATTGAGATCATCAACCGGGGGTTGGATGGAGTGATGGAGGGGGGTTTCAAACTGATCACCGAAAATGTTCTTGCTGTAGATATGGATGACTTCTCGGCCTACACTTTTTCAATTATCAAAAAACCAAGCTATGGCTCGATCAATATTGTCGAACCCCAGACATCATCAAATCTACGGGTCAACACGTCCTCTTTCTCCATGATAGAAATACTCGACAGACAAGTCCTATATGTCCATGATGATAGTGAGCATGATTCTGATTTTTTCACCTTTTCAGTCGTGCCAGTCATCGATAAATCTCCCAAGGGGGAATTTGAGGAAATACAGGAGATTTCCGGTACATTCCGCATCACAATTACCATGAGAAATGATAATGCCCCTGTTAGAACCGTGAAGAAAGTGTTCCATGTCGCCACACGACAATCTAAACATATAACCAGCCAAGACCTTTCCTACAAGGATCCAGATATTGATTACGATTCCTCAAATTTATTTTATCAAATGCAGCGTATACCCAACGGTGAATTGCTGAGAGAATTCACCAGGGAAAGAGTTTTCAACTTCACCCAGAAAGACCTTGAAGATGGAAATCTCTTTTTTCGACATACAGGAGAAAGTTATGGTCGGACACCTCTTCTGGTGACAGATGGAAAATTTTATAGCAACAGTTTACTTGAAATTCAAGCCTCAGATCCTTATGTAGCAGTCAAGGGCAGTGGAATAACCGTCAAAACAGGACAGACAATAATTATTTCAAACAAAAAATTGATCCTGGAATCAAACATTGATTTTGATCCCGCTGATGTGTTATTTAACGTTTTGGATGGATCCGAGTTCGGATACTTGAACGTTCATGGAAGGAAAAAGAAGTCCTTTTCATATCAAGATGTAGAAGCAGGACAAGTGGTATATGTAAACAATGGTGAAAGGTCGGAGGAAGATTATATCAAGTTAAGTGTTACATTAAAGTCTTTAAGAAATGAATCAAATTTATATATTGAAATTCAGTTGGATGGAATAGATGAAGCCCCAGAGATAATTCATAACCAAATTTTAGAGGTGAGAGCCCTTCAAACTGGAATATTGACCAACAAATTCCTTCGTGTCCAACATCGGGATTACACAGAGGAGGACATTGAGTTCATTGTAACAAAACTACCAGAACAAGGCTTCCTGTCTGTGCGAGGGAAGAGAGCCAGGGCTGGAAGTGCCCCTGAATTTACTCAAAACGACATCAACGAGGGTCTTATCACCTATACCAGTGACTCCATTGAAATCACCTTTGACAGATTCATCTTTGACGTGTCCACAAATTACCAAAGCTTAAGGAACATGGAGTTTTTGATCAGTATTATTCCTCAAAAGTTGCAAATCAACTGGGTGAACATCACTGTACTGGAGGGAGGCACTACTCCTTTAAAGCTCCAGACCTTTGCTTTCAGTAGGCAATTCATTCAAAGCAAGAGAGCAAATATGATTGTTGAGAAATCCCCAGAGCACGGTCAGATCCTACTGAAGGACTCAGGGCAGCAAAGGCTCGTCCGTTCCTTTTCACTGAGGAGCTTATCGCAAGGCCTGGTCTATTACAAACATGACGACAGTGAAACTCTGACCGACCAGTTCCTGGTGAGGGCTGAGTCTGCGGATGATGCGAGCCTGCACCAGGACGTTTTGGTGGCAGTGGAAGTGACACCTGTCGATGACCAGCCGCCCCAAATTCTGGTGAACAGCGGCCTGAATGTGTGGACAGGATCACTGACCTTGCTGACCTCTGCACAGCTGCAAGCCTACGACCCCGACACCAAAGGCACAGTGCAGTTCAAAGTGACGTCGGGCCCAGACAACGGACACTTGGCATACCTGAACAATACCTTCCGCCCCATCTCCTGGTTCACGCAGGAAGACATCGATACCAAGCAGGTCGTCTTCGTCCACAAAGGTTGGTCTGGTATTTAAAAAATAAATATTTTACGTATTGGTGTGTGGATGGGTACGTATACAGGTACATATGTCTCTTCTGTGCTCCAATTAGATCTGTGTTTGCTTGGCATTTTCAGATTATTTAATTTTCTTTCCTTTGGTAAATTGACTCATTGGTCTTTATCAACGAGCAGATCCCACCAAGGCAACAGCAACTATTGTTTGGCTTAAGATTGAATAATAACCCATGTATTTCTCATTATGCCACGCAAGATTAGGCACAATAGACTGATCCTCTGCCTGTCTTTCCTCTTGTGATCCAGAGTTCTTCTCGGCTCCTTAGGCAGTATTAAGGGATATGGATAACAAAACAGTGTTATATGTGGTATTTTTGTAAAGTTTTTTTTTTTTATTTATTTATTGGAGTGTGATAAGTGGATTCTTATATTATGTATGCCTGATGTATATGTGTGCGTTTGTTTAAAGGGGGGGGGGGGGGAGAGAAGAAGGCTCCGGGGATGGAAAGAAGAATGGGCTGGGGATTGTGGGAGGGATATCTATGTGCCTTGAGTTTGTATCTGTGCCACAATTTTACAGCTACTGTTCATAATCTACAACCTGACTGTTGTTGCAGGGTGAAAACTCACATTGGAATTTACTGTTGTCCAATCCAGTAGTTGGAAAGTAGACTCTGCTACATGGGTTCCCTGATGGACATTCTGAATTATGATGATTATCTTTGGACTTTTTAAATGTCTCTCGATGTTTGCAATTATCCGCTTCCGAATTCAGGGAAAGATGGAAAGAAATTTTGAATGCTGTAGTTGATTCAATTCCACGGAAGAAGCATCTCATTCATTAAAAAAAAACTTTTTTATCTTTATTCTGTTTTGCTCACTTTGGTTTAAAAATTGTCCACTTGTGTATGGATGTGAGCAACCTTCAATGAGGTGCAACTCTTGCAATTATATTCATATATAGATAGCATTATTGTGTACAAATATTTGACTGTTGCTTCCAACTGATCACACTATATTTAAATAATTTTTTTTTTTTTTTTTAAATTTTACCAGGCAAACAAAGTGGAAAATTCAGCTTCCAAGCCACGGATGGAGTCAACGCAGACAGAGTGAGAATATTTCCGATTCAGGCAGAGCAGGTCAAGATCATCCTGGCAATCAACAAACCCGTCCTGGCCTTCCCAAACATTCTTCACCCACTGACCAACGCCTCTCTACTGGCACAGATGTCCGCATCCAACTACAGCCACTCCATCACCTTCAGCCTGATCCGACCCCTCCCCTCTAAGGGACGCCTGGTCACGATCATCTCCGGCAGACCATCTGGCATCAAGACCTTCACGCAGGATGACATTAATCGGGGCAAGGTGTTCTATCAGCACCGAAACCAAATGCGATCCTGGGATGAGAAGGATTCAATTAATATTGAAGTCTCATCCATCTATGCCACCCCTCTCAGGAGAAAAGTAATTCCAGTCCAGCTTTCCTTCTCCAATGTGAATTCAGAAAATTATAAGAAACTCCTGGGACTGAAAACTTTAGCCTTGAAGGAAGGGAAGGAAGTGACTATTAACAAGGAGTATTTTGATTCATCGCAGCTTCTTCAGAGAATTCACAGTTTCCAGCCGGATGTGAAGACAGAGTTCTCCTTCGTCTCCCAAGTCCAACACGGGCATCTGTGGTTCAAGAAAATGGACGCACAGATTGGAGACGTCTTCACACAGCAGGAGATAAACAACGGGGATCTTGTCTACAAACATGACCACACAGATTCTACTCATGACAGGTTTCAGTTTGCAGTGAAGATCATGGTTCCACGACCAACCACTCCTAGACACGGATCCACTCCCTCTCATGTTTTCAATTTCACATTCGATGTTCTTCCAGTGAATGATGGAGGATTTGAACTTCTTACTCGGTTTTCTAAGATTGTTGTTACCCAGGGGCTGGAAGTCCCGATCACTTCCAAGAATTTGTCCAGTGTGGATTTAGACACAGGCCCCGAGGGGATTCAATACATCATCATAGAACAACCAGACAACGGGAAATTTGTCCTCAAATCTTCTCCTGCAGCTCAGATTTCTTCCTTCACCCAAAAAGACATAAATGATGGGTCAGTAATTTTCAAACATGATGGCTCACCTCACGCCTATAGCAAGATGGTGTTCAAGGTCTGGGACCGTGTGTTTCAACCCATCTTCTCAGAAATGCATATCAAAGTTGTTCCTATAGAGATAAAAGTATCTTCCAATAGCAGCATCCCTATAGTCCAGGGAGAGAGATCAGTCACTTTGTCAAAAGATTTTCTCCAAGTCCACACCAATGGGGACTTCATGTCCCTGAAGTACAAAGTAACCCAAGCTCCTCAGTTAGGAAAACTGTTGAAGAGAAATTCCCTGACATTAGAGTTCACTCAGACTGATATTGAAGCGGGTTTAGTTCTTTACGTGCAGAACGCTGATGCTTCAGGGGACGACTTTTTTGTGTGTAGAATAGACTTACCTTACGTCGGTATATTTTTGGATGTTGTCGAGTTTGATGTGGTTGTGAAGCCTTTGATCAAGCAAGGACCTCTACTTTCTGAGTCGGGAGACCATGTTGCCATTACAAGTTCAAGCCTCGATGCCAGTGAACTGGCTCAGATCACCAACGATAATCCTCGATTTGATGTTCTCAGGGCTCCCAAGTACGGTCAAATTATGATGAGAAACCGTCAACGAAGGAATACTGATGGAAAACCAGTGTTCAAGCCCATTTCAAACTTCACATTTCAAGACATTCTATACACAAAGGTATATTATGTTGCCAGACCCTCATCTGAAAAACAAGACAGCTTCTCCTACAGACTGTCTGCCAAAGGTGTACCTCCTGCCAAAGGAGAGGTCATCATCCTTCTGGATCCATCCGACGACGCTGACAAGGGTTTTGGTGGGAACAATTTACCCAAAAAGGAGAGTAAGGATTTATCCACCACTGACAGCCCTGTATCTCTGCTGCCACCAATGGATGAGGATGGAAAGGACAAGGAGGTATTGAAAGGGGCAGCTGTCCATCCGAGCGACAAAGACAACAAATCTTTCACAATCATCGCAGTCGTCATAACATCCATTGTTTTTGTTATCATTATTATCATAGGTGTTGTTTTTTTTGTGCGCTTGAAGCGACAGCGAAACAGGTCCAAAAGACAAGACGATAATTTTGTGAAGCCAAGACCGTATATCAGCGGCCCTCTACAATTGGAGCAGCCTCATGTATTCATAGAGCCGCATGAGGGTGACGACTCGCCCACTCGGGAGGAGGATACAGCTCTGATGAGTTCAAGTATCAAAGACAGTGAAAACATGTATGTAAATACATCCCATGTTAACAAAAGCCATGACATGAGTGACACCAGTCACTGGCTGCGAGCAGAGAACAGTTCCATGTGTAAAACTTCCCCAGTATTTCAGCATTCCAGTGCAGATGAAACATTTGAAGACTACGAGGGCTGCTCGACAGTGACCAGCGGCCGAGAGTCCAATGCCAGTGATTTGATGGAGTGGACGTTGATGGACCCAGACCTCCTACAGCACTGCTACAACAGCCAGCCAGTTTTGAGGAACAACCAGTACTGGCTCTAGTGTTTGTGTACCTGTTGTGTGATGTGTGACTCAGTGTTCACATTCAGCGTGTTGCGGCAATGTTTTTTGTCACCTTTACCTACATATCATATATGACTTACTATAATATCTCACGACACCAAGCGACTCTTGGTAAAAACTGCCTCTCACTCACTCCATGACATAAATCAATGTAAAAGTATAGCAATTATATTGCGCTTAGACAGTCATGCCTTTACCCTCAAGACTTTACAATACCACATCCCTGGTAGAATACCATCATATTAATACACGACAATATAAGCTGTCAGTAGGTGTGTTACAATTTTGTTTGACAGAGGCAACTATGTCTACAACCAGGGAAGTGGGGGGGGGGGGGCTTCTGATAGGATGATGTAAATGTGAACTTGGTCACATGCCTTACCCATGGCCACAACACCAATAGTGTCTATGGCCATACAACAGACTGCTGAACCGAGGGTTGAGCCCATGCATCACCTTCCGTAAGTGACACTAGTTGTTCCTTGACTTTTGCATTTATGGAGAGTTCACCACTAAGTCAGGGATGCCACATAGTATATGGGTTGTCAGTGCTTTGTAGTGTAAGGTCCAAAAACTGTCGCCGCAATGCACTGTGTGAACTCTGAGTTTGAAAACGTGTGTGTGTGTGTGATATTTGTGTGGGGCATGTTATCTGTATATAGAGATGTATATATGAGTGTATGAACATGGAGGAATAAGTGAATAAGACATGTTGTATGAGCTAAGGATGAATGAGTGACTTGATTTGAATAATATGCTCTTTGTCGAATTTACATTTTGATGCATAAGGAAATGGATAGACAGTTGTGTTTCTAAATATGTCATGATCTTGAAAGATTGAGGGATGTAATTTGTGCAGTGAAACAAATTCTGCCTGACCAAATACTCATTTATACTCACTCATATTCATTTACCATAGCTTTAATTTTTCTACTTGTTTTTAAGGATTTTAGGAAGCACTTAATGCTTTGGGGTTGGTTTTGTTCTATGTCAGCTGTTTACCTTTTTTTGAGGTTTGCTTGTTGTTACTGCTTTTTGTTTTGGGGACTGATTTCAACTCGGGGAATAAATGGTGGAAGTAAGTGCGATTTCAAGGGTGATGTTGGGAGGTTTGTCCCCCGTAACAAATCATGGTGAGCTTTGTGTCAACTGTGACCTTGAGGCTGTCTGTGGATCCACCATGTGCAATAATTTTATAATGTGTTCCTTTTGGGGTCAGAATGCAAAGCCAATGTCCCCTGCTTGCATCAAAGGATAATCTAGAAGTTCTATCTCATTTCACTCCATCCTGAAATTACTTTACTCTAGACCTGCGGGTTACTGTTACTGATTACTGGGCCTCCCGCTGTGAAACAGGTCGGCAGTGTGTATGATGGGGATAGTCGTGATGTCATTGAGATATATTCTCTTGTCTTGGATTAAACAATCAACTTCATGCTGTTGTACAAAGCAAGTTATGAGCATGAAACAGCAACTTGGATTGAGATGGCATTTAATTTTACTAAGTTTCTGCATATTACTGGTCATACGGAGGCAAGGAGGAAAATAAGAATGGAACCAGTCATCTTAGAAAGGAAATTTATTTTGGTTTACCAAAGTGTCTTCATCATTTTTTTTTTTCAATGTCTCTTTTACATTTTGTCATTTGTTGTCTATATGGTGTAAGATGTTTACATTGAATATGTTAGCGCAGTCACAATAATTGAAGGTCTACGATGGAAAGATTTTTGTTG
Organism: Melibe viridis; assembly: GCA_039654465.1. Lineage (NCBI taxonomy): Eukaryota > Metazoa > Mollusca > Gastropoda > Nudibranchia > Dendronotidae > Melibe > Melibe viridis. The sequence continues at coordinate 24,796 of JBCIKM010133016.1, read as the reverse complement.
AGTTGTTACAACTCAATGAGTTCATTTTGCACTGATAATGATAACAATCAAAGTTACCAGTTCTAGTCATCAATGGTATTTTGTCAATTATTTTGTTTTGCTTGATGATATCTTTTTGCATTTCATCCTTTTAACATTTACGAAATTTTATAAGATAATTAGATATATTTTAATTCAGTCAACATTTATGAAATTTTATAAGATTATTAATAATGATAATAAATAACACATTAGATATATTTTAATTCAGTCAACACATACCAATGCTAATTATTCTGTGTTTTGTCTGTTACTGATTATTTTGAAGGAATGTAAAGCAAACTGATTCTTCATTGGCATTTTGAAAAATTTTAAAGACATTTTATTAATCAATTGTTTTAGCTTCAGTTTATTTCCATTCACTCTTGAGGGTTGTTTTTGCTTTTGTTTTGTTTTTCAGGGAAAAAGTGGTGGTTGACATTATTTATCTGAGAAAAATAAGGAGTGGGTAGCACAGGTGAGATTAGTAGATTAAAAGGGGTTTTTTACTCAAGCTTCTGAAGGATGGATGCCCCAAAGATTATAATATAAACCAATGAGACCAAAGAATATGACAAGCTCTCCGGTGGAAGCGCCTTGACCTCTTTTATTATTTATAGATCCTCCTCTTCTATACAAGAGTACATATATGTACATGGTAATGAAAAATGTAATGAGTAACATCAACAACAACATCCGGTCATCTTATCTAAAGCCAACCTTGTTTTTGTTGGTCACTGTTTTAACCAATTGTTAGTTCTATTGTATTTGTGTTAAATCGTGCTTCACACAATAACCAGTTCTTGAAATTTAAAGTCTCGATGTCTGGAAACCATTTGTGTTATTTATGTCTGATGCTTTGTCGATTGAATGACATGATGCGGTTTAGAGTTACAGTTAGATTTAGAGTTTGGGGTTATAGTTAGAAATAGAGTTATAGTCAGAGTCAGAGTTTAAAGTTAGAGTTAGGTTTATAGTTTAGAGTTAGAGTTAAAGATATTCCGTTATCCCTTCTAAAATGCAGGATTGTTCTTTAGTGTGAATTCATTTTTATTATGATTGTTGTTATGCAATGAATGCCCTGATTAGCATGTTTGACACTGTTTGCTGCAGTTTTGAAGCAGAGCCTTACCATGTTTTGATGTGTAAGGGAACCTGTAAGAGATTTGTTGGTCGGATTTGTTTATAAATACTGTAGGTGCTCCATGTTTGATCACTTTAAAACTTGTTTTGACATTTCTACTGTTGAAAAATCATAACGATAAAAAAGCAGCTCTCTGTCTGTCTGTCTGTCTGTCTCTTTCTGTTTATGTAAAGTTTGTTCAGTGCACTGTCTGTTTCTCTCCCTCCCTCCATCTTACTTTCTCCCTTTTTCTCTATCGCTCTCTCTATGTGTCTGTCTGTCTCTTTCTCTCTCTCTCCTTCACTCCAAATATCTCCATGTTTTTATTGTAATTTTATCTAATTATCTATTTATCTATCTATCTATCTATCTATCTACCTACCTACCTATCTATCTATCTATCTATCTATCTATCTATCAACCTACCTACTATCTGTCTTACTATGTCTCTTTACACACAAATGAAAAAATGTGTAGATAATTTCTGTTTTGGGAAACATTCACAGCCATAATCTTTTCTATAATTTTATCACCCTTTAAATAAACATTTTAAAAGTTTGGACCCTGTGGGGACCTGGGTAATATAATAGGTCCCCTGCACCCCGGTAGGAGGTGAAAGCCCTCCAACGACGGCGGGTGGCTGGTGGGCTCTTCTACTTCTGCTTCTTTTCTTTTACACTAAAGCTATCGTCTTACTTTTTCCCCTTTTCTGTGATGTCCTGTTTTTGTTGTCTTGTCTGCAACTCAATGCTCATCCCTTATTTCATGCCTTTTGGTACATGACTGCAGAGTTACAAGTTAAACGTACTGAGTACTTTTGTACACAAAGGGGGTTTAAAGATCTTGGGTCGTCATGTGCCATAATGCTGTTATATGTGATGGCCATTGCTTATTTTTGTAAGGAGGGATGATGTTTTTTGTCATTGTATATCATCCTTTGGTGGTGTCAATTTGTGTTTTGAGAGATGATATTTATTTTTCAGTGTAAATCATTTCTCTGCTGTTTGTGGTTTGATGTGTTCCCTCTTTTAACTTATTCGTTCATCTTGCTTTCCTCTGGGCTCCTCTATAACCCTGTGTGTCGTGGGGCCCTAAAACCTCGAATAAACGAACAAATAAAAATAAAAGTTTTGAAGGATCAAAGTTCCAATTTGGTCAGGAATAAAAAATGAACAATTTGAGTAATTGCTTCTACCATAGCATGGATTTCATACATGGATTAGGGGTTCATGTCCAGGGAAGTCAGATGTTCTTTACCCGTAGGAGTAGGAGTAAGTTCCTAGGATACAGGGTGCCTATCATATAATCTAGATATAATGTCATTGTCATACAGCAAATACAGATACATTTGTAATAATACAGGTCAGGTAATCTTATGACTTATAGGAGAAATAATTCAAAGTTAAATTCCTTGATCTATAACAGGGTAAGGTTGGAAAAAAAAAAAATGATATCCGGAATGTTGAAAGGCAACAGCAGTCTTGGTGCCAATGGCTACTTCTACAAGATGTCGGTCACCCCACAGCCAAACGTGTTCACTGTGTGTACATTCTTCATAACTGAATAGCCGGTTCTCTGTGCCACAGCGACTGCATATAACTGATGTTCTGTTGTTAATATTTCTGGAGAAAAAAAAAATTGAATCAGATACTCTCTGATTATGCTACACACCTCAATGAGGAACAGATTTTTTTTTTTATTGATTTTGTTTCAAATATGTATGGACAATGTAAATCATGATGCCTTCAGTTGAAACTTGAATCTACAACAATGTTAATGATATTCACAATAATCCCTGCAATAGATCTATGAAGCCTGGTGGTTTTATACTGTTACGCAAATTCGTTTATTTGAATCTCTTGTTTCACACCTCAAGAGTCTTTGGGAAGTGTGTTGTTTGTGTTTGTATAATTTAATCAATATCCTGAGGAATTTTTGGTACATAATATAATTCTGAAATAGAAATGAATCTCGTTGCTGTATGACACCCCAGCAATCTCATGTTATTACGAAATTACTTACTTGTAAAATAGGCTCAGTATCTCACAGTCCGGTTGTTAATATTTTTCTGAGGAAAGATTATTTGAATAAAGATTTTTGTATAATTTTCAAAGTATTTGGTATTTATTCATGGTTGATTGCAATGCATTAAGCCTGGAGGCGTCCCGGGTGTGCTCTCTTTCTGTTTCTTTATTTTTCGTACTGAAGCTCTTCTCTTTCTCTCTTCCCTCTTTTTTATTCTTATTGTCTTCTCATTGTTGTCTTGTTTGGGTTTCAGTGGCCATCCCCATATCATGGCATTTGGTAAACAACTTCACGGTCACAATCTAGACGTACTAAGTACTTTTTTGCATGAACATTAATACTCACTTTTGAATTTACTTTTTTGCACAAAGGGGTTTTAAAGATCCTTGGTTTTCCTGGTCCATAATACTGTGATGGGTGATGGCCATTGTGTATTTTTGTTTTGAGGAATATTTGTTATTTTAGTGTAAATCAGCTCTCTGCTGCTTGTACTTTGAACCGGTTCTTTCTTTTGACTAATTTCATCCTCTTGCCTTCCACTAGGAAGACACCTCCATGACCTTGTGTGTAGTTGCACTCTTAAATCACCAATAAACAAAATGCTTGTCATAAGAGACAGTGAAGACTGGCGACCAGAGGCAACCCTTCCAATCAACAGTGAATCAGATAAGCATGTCACCATTGCATTCAGAAAAGATTGGCAATGGTAGACAGCAGATGAATTCAACTCACACCAGCTGTTTGCATTGCATTCTGAAAAACTGGAGTAAATATTTTCTCACATTAATAGAAATTATCATTCTATGTATGGTAATGGCAGGTGCGAGATTGCCACAGACTTAAAAATAGAACCAATATATTTTTCTCCTACAACTAGGTAAGGCTTTATTTTTATCTGCCCTACACCGTCAGATATTTACTAACATTTGATACAGTCAAGGGGATCAAACCACAAACAGCTAAGAGATGGTTTACACTAACAAATAAATATACATGTAATCTCTCAAAACAAACATTGACAACACACAGAGATATTTTCCGATGACAAAAAATGTCACATCTCACAAAAATAAGCGATGGCCATCATTCATAATAGCATCATGGTCCAGGAAGACACAGGATCTTTAAAACCCCCTTTGTGCTCAGTATGTTTAAGTTGTGACCATGGAGTTCTTTACCAAAAGGCATGAAATAAAGGATGACCACTGAAAGTGAAACCCAAGACAAAAACAGAATGCATAAGAAAAGGGGAATAAAGTATGAGTAAGAAGAAAGTTTCAGTGAAAAGAAAAGAAACAGAAGTAGGAGAGCCCACCAGGGACTCCCACCAACCACCTGCTGCCTTTGAAGGGCTTTCACCTCCTACTGGCATGCAGGGGACCTACTTTTTGTCCCCAGGGCAGCGTGGGGAAAGGTGGGAGGGGATATTTTTGTCATTGGATCAATGGAGTGATACCAACAGGAAGCGGACTCATTATTAATAACTCAGTATGTCTTTACATTGCTACATCCAACTTTATTGGGGTTTTTATAGCTATTAATCTTGAATGTCAATGTCATTTGTCTAAATAAATTTCCTGTGGTCAAGGGGAATCAAAAGATATAGCCTTACACATTTGTCTCCCTCATGAAAAAAATCATGAATGTTAAATCAATAAATTTCGGACTAAATGCTGCAAGGCTTCTTTAGGTCAAAGCTGCAGGTGTAAAAATGACCCATGACGATTCCTCTCATTATTGTGGTGATAGATGACTCCATGATCAAACTTGCTACTGTCCTTTGCAGTGGCCAGGCAATGGGTGCCATCACGGGCCCCAGGTTCACGCTCAAGTCACACTCTGGACCATTTCCAATCTTCATGTTGGTGGCTTTTTCTCCTCTGGGCAATGTGCCTACACCATTTTCTTTTATTTTCTCTTCTTATGATGATAGCAGCAATATCTAAAGCGATATCATCCTTCCCATTTTCCCCAGTTCTCAGCAAGCCTCAAGGCCAACACTCTCTCTCTCTATTACTATTACCAGACTACAAGTTCCCATAAAAATCCACCTTGCAGATCAGTGCAGACAAGTGGTGCACGCCATTTCCTGCTCTCTAAACAGCACATAATGTTGCCTGGAGCTGTCAGGGGAGTATAACTGTATTTTTGGGGCCTGAATAACACCCTGGCCACAAGGTCGCTAGTCTCTATGTAATGTCACTCTTAGTAGCCCAATTGGTGTCCAGGGCGGCGGGCCAAATCATCAGGTTGCCCACAGTGTGTCCTGTAGCACTGATTCCATTCCTGTGACACACGCATACAACACAAGGTGCTGATCTGATAACCAAGGCTGCCCAAGTCAGTCTTGTGATGCGGCAAGAAGTACAGAACATGCAGGGACCGTATGGTATGATTTTTAATGCAAATCTGTCAAACCTCCCTTCACCCCTCCCTCTGCACTCTCTTTATGGTAATTCTTGTAATCAAATAATTTTTTTTATTCTGATGGTGAGAGTGATATGTAGCTTCTAAGTTCACCTGTAAACACTCTCTCAGTGCCAATGTACAAGTTGGCTATTTAATATTTAATGTCATTAACAAACACTGCATGGGGCTTTTGGTCCGTGGATTTGGAAAAGTTGTCCATGGCGTTTCATTGCAGCAGCAGCAGTAGTGGATGTTCCACTGTTGTCGTGATGGCATTAGTGTACATGATCCCTTTGATAAATTTTGAAAACATTTGTTATGGTTAAACAAGATCTTCTTTCAGATTTCTAAAATTCCAATAAATGACAGAAAAAAGACAATCCATTTCAAAATGCTTTTCAGTTGTTGTTGTTTAAAATTTATTACTCATAATAAAGAAATGTAGACCTCGGCAAGATATATTCTGCTGCAACAAAATTAAGCAAAGTAGGATTTAAATTAAATAAAGGTTGAAAAATAGAGTTTGAACACAAGATAAAAAGAAAAAATGATACACATGTGTAACACTTCCTGTGTGTTGTAACGCAGGGTCCAAGAGAACCAAGATCTTTCAAACATACAAACAGGACAACAAAATCAGGACACAGAAGAAAAGCAGAAAAAGTAATATCAAGATGATGGCGATGGTTTCAATATAAAAGAAAAGAAACATAAGTAGCAAAGCCAACTGGGGAATCCCACAAACAACCAACAGAAAGAGTAAGGCAATAGTTCAAGCCAAACAACACCAGTCGATTTATGCAGGGTTGCCTGGACACCGCTACATGTGACCAAGTCCTCCACAAATTTCTAAACCATTTAACTATGCCTCATCTATCTCAACTTATACATACTACATAGGATTACAGCGGAATCTGGATAAAGTCACCTCGCTTCAAATCAACTCTCGCTTTAAGTTTAAGACAGCACATGGCAGTAGTGGTCCTGTTTTTTTCCTTCTTTATCTTATCATTTTACATGGGCAGAATGGGATGGTAAAATCCTTGCAAAAGGTAATAAAATTAAAAGTAAGAGAATGTTTTGCTTGCCTCTCTTAATTTTCAACCACTCAACGTTACACCACTTGGTCACTATACGTGCCACAATGATGCGACTATGCCGAACAGATGGGTAAAATCAGCGAAACAGAGGTGCGTGAAGTGAGCATGTTCCGCCTCTTCATGAACAACACGATGCCGATGACCATTTTGACATGTTTGTTTTGCTTCACTGGCCGGATATTGCTTCTCAAGTTACTGCTGTGCGAAGTGCCCACCTGACCCTTCAACCGTCTCAACCTTGGCATCACACATGTACTATAATAATTAGCCTAAAATTAGTCGTGTTACTACCACAGGGACTGCTCACAGTATTAGTATTAGTTTAGTAAGACGATTTGCGTGCCAGTTCTCATTGTGCTGCTTGTTTAGTCATGGTGTTACCTCTCTTGTTGAAACAAAAGAAGAGAAGAGAAAACAAAACAAAAAACAAAAACCAACAACAACAAACAAAAAACTCCACACATTTACAATTCACTGTCTGGGGAAAATTACAAACTATTTTAAGAACAAAACTCACACACACATAAATAACTAAAAAAAAACAACTAAACGTATGAAAGCAACAAGGGCAACAATTTACTGTGATCGAACCACCACATATTTTTCATTCAAGGGTTTACACCTTTGCAATAGATAAAGTCAACCTTGCTTCTTTTTTTCCCGGTCCTGAGGTGCTGACTGTATCCGGATTCCACTGTACTATCCTTTCCATACCTTATACTCATGATATAATTCCTGTTATCATATAATAAATAATCAATACATTTATCACCATCAGATCTTCCTGAGTTTCATTCATCAATCATCACAATAAATCATGCGTTAAGATTTTAAATTTCAATTCCTGATGAAACACGAACTTAAAATGATCAAACAAATCAGCAATTTATTTTGTTTTAAAAGGAAAACTATTCCAAATCTTCACTATGATGATGATAAGTTGTTGACTTGATAATGGCAAACAAACTGACATAATCTTCACAGATGATGTCGGTACATAACATGTCAGTGCCGTGCCATTCCTGTAAATCTTTCTTTCAAACTGAGAGGAGAGGAAAGTAAAATTAAAAATTTGAATTTATGATGGATAAACTGAAATTCAAGTCTGGAACAAAGGTGTACTTTAGTCTTAAACTAAAACAAAAGTAGACTTTTAGTTCAGAATCACACACACATATCAAGGTTAGAATGAACAGGTGAAATTTTGTCAAACCAAGCAGATAGAATGGATGAAAGGTAGATGGACTTTATCATGTCAAGCAACATAATAAAAAGAAGATAAACCACAAACATCAAAAGACCTTCAGATATCTGATATGCAATCATCCAGAAGATCAATATGTCCTTCATGCAATCAAACAACTGAAAAACCCAATACCTTCCACCACGCACTCCAACAACTGCAACAATAGAGAAACATTTCAATCTATCATGCCTTGTTTTTGTAGAAAGGGCCCGACTATTATCACATCTCTGAAAGACAACAACGAAAAAAACAACAATTTGAAAGCATGTTGTGAATGCAGCCTCGGGTCACAATTTGAACCATCAGACACCAAACAGCATCCGTAGATCGTGTAGGCTGAGTTTCTGGTTCTTGGTTCCCATTCTGGAAAATAAAGGCAGTAGAAATAGAAACAAAAATGAAATTTAAAAGGAACAAGCTTACATGGTGACAGGTTATTATATGAAAATCACGAGATTGTGCATGTTGTTGATTTGTCAGCAGTAAAAAAAACCCAAGAATATGAGTTTAATTTTAAGTAATTTTAGGGTGGGATGAAACAAAACTCGGCCTGAAACTCCAGATTCCTGATTTCCCTTGTGTACTGAGAAATAGACCATGTCATTTACCCTCCAGAAAATCTTAAGCTTGGGGTGTTATCTCATATCTAGACCAAGTCATTTACCTTTCAGAAAATCTATACATTTGTGGTGTTATCCCTAAAACTAGAGCCACAAATTAAAAATTCAAGACAGGTACAATATTCAAAGCTACAGGGTTGTCTCAAAGGTGGCTGATATATTTTGACTACTATTTTGACAGGCAGGTAATTGAAAAAGTCAAATTCCCTTTCACACATCAGGACTTTTTAATCTTCGTCAGCCTTTAATCAAAGAAAGATGAAAGTGATGCAGTTTGGGAGGGGGGGGGGGGGTTGTATTGATTCAGGTATTGTTCATTCAACTCACCCAGACAAAACTGATTGTGCTAGAGATAGTTTTCCTTTTTGGAGAGTCAAGATCTTTTCCTCTATGGTGTTCTTGCAGATGAATCTGGGGAAGAAAGGCAGGCAGAGACCATCATTTTACTCAGAATTTGTAGTCTTCACTCTTCCCAGCAAGGCCTGGAATGTGTTCCTTTTTGTTTTCATCCAAACAAAAATGTTACAACACAAAGAAATGTGTTCACCGGGTGTACATGCATTACTGAAAAGTTGCCTTGCTAAAGCTAAGGGATATACAGTGTAAATTCATGTTTATCGACAACAGGAATAACGAGAACTCAGGAACAACAAGAGATATGAAAATCCCTGAATTTTTTTTTCCTCTTTTTTAGATCTACATTTTATTACTGAAATAATGACAATTCCAAATCAGAGACTCAGGATAGCGAGAGATCTTTGCCAGCAAAATCTACTTTTTCAACGGAATCATACCATTACTATTGTTGTTCTACCATTGACTGAACTGAATAAAGAAATGCTTCCGGTCATTGTGCATTCAAGTAGGCAACGTAACAAAGCGCTAGGGGAAAACAAGGAAGGGTAGAGACTCGACGATATAGACACTTGCAAATGCGGGTTGGGGTGGGGGCAAGCCCACTGAACGTCAACCGTAAAATACCTTGGGGTGTTTCTCTTTGTGCGTATGTGAATGCATAATGTATGTTGTGTGTGTGTGTGAGTGTGTGTGTGTGTGTGTGTGTGTGTGAATGTAAACACTCAACAGCGTTCATGGGATTCACTTGGCCCCAGGAGGAATCAAACCTACGCCTTTTCCACATCTAGAAGTCTGACACCAAACCGAAAGTGCGAAATACCCTCAACAATAAATCACTATCCATCTGAAACACCAAGAGCAAAATAAGCGATAGGCCTACGGAGAGATGGGTGGTAACAAACGTATATATAAAAGGCAAAAAAAAAACAGGTAAAGCTCTCGCTATAACCGAGTTCCACTGTAACTGATGAGCTGTCTTCACTATCAACAGTAATAGAAGAAAAAACTTTTTCTGAGTTAAGTCATGACCACAGTTACAGCAGCAAAGGATCCTTCCAGCAACCGAACATTAAGGATCCTCATTGGCATATCAAACAAGATACAGTGATACTCAGTAATGACTGCTCACTTCACGAAGGTGAAAAATAGTGGAACCTACTGGGTACGCTGAAAAAGGTCCTAAATACTTTGACATTGGATTGGATTGCTTGTTGCATTTAAAGAGTCCATTTGGGTTAGAGATAAAGGCACAGGTGTCAAACAAAAGGCAAATAGCTTTCTTTAAAAATTTGGAAATTTGGAGGGGTTAAAATCATTTGTTAAAAAAATGACTTGGTGATGAGAAAAACAAAGAGCAAAGCAAAGAGGGCGGCTGCCCATGTCTATCGTTTTCATCTTCACATGAAGGCAGAAAATAATAATCTAATACTAATAATCCTAAGGTCATGTTACCTTGACATTAAAAAGGCTTTTTTACTACATGTTCAAAAAATTTGTATTTTTTAAATCCCAAAGATTTGGCTAAAATGAAAATAAAAAGCCTAAAATGGCCATTTAATCTCAGCATGCCTTGCATAAGACAGATTTATGAGATGTACCTGTATATAGTGACATCCTTTTTCTGGCCAATCCTGTAGATTCTGTCGCAGGCCTGCTCCTCCAAGGCAGGATTCCTGTCAAATGATGAATAAAAAACCAAAAGGAGTACAAGTATCCCATTCATTCTGTTTTGGAAAGCTGAGAAATACTCCAAGATGCATTATGAAATGTCATTGAAACTTGTAAAATTATAAAAATTCAATAAGGAAAAATATTAAACTTTACTTTATTTTTGTATTTTTTAAATAACGCCCTGTGATAAATCTGCTCATTGGTCTCCCTCAACGAGCAGATACCACCAAAGGCAACAGCAACTATTGTTTGGCTTAAGATGGAGTAATATCCCTTAGGCATTGCTCATTATGCCACGCAAGACTAGGCACAGTGGACTGAGCATCTGCCTGTCTTCATTTCTTGTAATCCAGAATTTTTCCCAGCTCGTCACTGTTAAGGTGGTATGAAGGGATAAGGATAACAAAACAAAACAAAATGAAATTTTTTAATATAATGTCAACTAATTTCCTGACTGGCCATGGAATTGCACGCTCCCCTGGGGCTGATTGGGTTAGACAATAAAAATCAATAATATCTCTTTTCTGATCCGATAGTGAAAATCGCTCTCTAAGGTGTATGCCCCTCCTACTAAAGACTTGAACAACCAAGGCATGAGCGGCAGTGTGGGTGGAACGAGTGCCACGACAGGAATCAAACCTGCATCCTTAGGCAAGGGATCCCGTCCCACATTACTGACGGACACCCAGGTGGCAAAACGTGCTTTCGAAATGATCAACACATTTCAGAGTAAAGCATAATATTGATTGTCACCTTTGGTTTAAGTAAATGAACACAAGTTTGAAATGCTCACATTGTGTACAAACAGAAAAAAAAATCAGAGAAAACAAAACCCCTTAGAATAAAATCAATGTCTTGCTCACCAATGGCTGTCCAGCAGAAAGAGGTTGTTGCCTCCCACCAGGTTCAAACCCACCCCGCCAGCACACAGCGAGACCAGCATCACCTGCAGCAAAATGATGATGACCATTAGCACATGCCCTGGATAGCGGAAATGCGGGTAGAAACAGTTACTACATTTTGTGCTTCAATAAGCAGAGACTTGCTGAGATAAGGTTTGTAAAGAATGGAAAAGAATATCCCCGTCTCCACAAACACAAGAGCACTATGACAGGTAGTGGATTGATACAAGGTTTGGAAAAATGAACCCTACTAAATAGAATTACTTCACAAGCCATTTCCATAAAATACCAATAATGAAAAAAAAAAAGGTATAAACTCATTTCAACCTTGAACGAGCATTTTTAAGGGGTGAAAAATATTCAGAACCGCACATGCCATCCTGGTTTAAGTATTTTTGTTTTTAAATTTAGTTTACTAATATAGCTGCAGTGGATTGACTCTGATGCTGTCTAAATCAGTCTTAGTCATCACAGCTGAATTAATGCTATTAACTATTTGTCTCGGTAATTCATTGGGCAGTTTGGGACAAATCACCACCACCACCAACTGGTTGCAGCCACTGTAACCATCACCACTACTACCATCACCACCAACACTACTAAAATCACAACCACCACCACCACCTCCACTTCTACCACCACTGTAAACAACAAGAAAGAAAATTTCTGACCTTTGCCCCTCCGTCTGTTCTGTTGAAATCGTCCACTAAGTCGGCCCTTTTCTTGGACGGCACATTGCCCTGGATGAGGCTGTAGTGGATGCCCAGTTGGTCCAGGTGGTGCGACACAATCTCCAGCATGCTGGTCCACTGGGACACGATCACGCTGGGGACACACAACAACAACAACAACAAACACTCACTCAAACACACAATGATCCTCAGCAGTGGAGGGTAAAACATTAAAACTGAACATTATGTTTGATTTTTTAAAAGAATGTCCTTTCCACCTGCAAACACAAGAAAGGATTAGATTTTTCATTCAGCTAAAGCTCAGGAACTTTTTTCATAATTTTCTCAGTTTCAATGAGGCTTTTGATAAGTGTTTTTAGCTGACAAGATCCTTGTGGGGTTTTTTGGGTTTTTTTTTTAAAGTGTATATGGTAGTCAACATACCTTTTATCTGCTGGTTTCTCCTCTTGTAGTTTCTTTATGATACCAATGACATGGGAGAGCTGTGAGAAAACAAAAACTATCAAAGCCCATTTTGAAACTATTAAATGATAGCTCTTTACAAATTCTTTTAAATAAGAAATAATTACTTAGATCAAGTTAAAAAGATAAAAAAGCACTGTCTGACCTTTGAAAAGAGCAGACATTGATCTGAATGAAAAAAACTTTCCAAAGTTGCACACAATATTCAGTTTTCAGGACACATCACAGTTAAGACCAATGATTAAAAATAGAGCAATCATCACAACACCTTATTATCACAAATGATTTTCAAAACATTGTGAAAAGTCAATAACCCAAAAAAGCTGAAACAACAAGGAAAATATCCTTCAAATCTATGTTTGTGACATTTCCAACTATTCATTCAAACGGTCAAAAAATCTGAATAGGATGAAAACTTTGTCCAAGGATTCAATCCATTGGCAGGTTGTAGTACTGTACCAAAGATTTTACAATTTGAAAAATACTTGGGGTACTAAAATGTCTGTAGCTTTGTCCCAAATTGAGATATTTTGAAAATTTAATGTGCATTTTACTCAGGAATGATAGAACTATTCAGCTGCATCAATAACTAAAATTTTGATTTTTGACACTTCCAGCGCCTTTTGTCTAAAACCAGAGAAAGAAGTATACTGTATAAAACAAGAGAAAGAAGTGCACTGTATAAAACTAGAGAAAGAAATGTTTAGTACAAGAATTGTATGAGCACTGCGTCCCCCCCCCCCCTCACCTTGGTGCTGAGTGTTGATCTGTCAAACAAGGGGGAGGACAGGGGCAGGTCAGCACTAGGCGTGGCTAGCCCAAGCTCCGCCCCCTCCTGGTCCGCCTCTTCCCCCAGAACTAGGCCCTGCATCTGCTGCTGCAGCGACAGCTCGATGCTGTCTGCCTCTGCACTTTCCTGCTCCAGGTGCTGGAGATATATCGGGACAGGGAGAGAGGGTGTCAAGAATTACGTTTATAATAATGTGTGGAAAATCAATTATTCAAAATAGTCACTAAAAGAAGATGAAGGTGGATAGTGCGTGACCAAAGAAGAAAAATGAATCATTTAGCAAAAGTAGCCCTGCAATATACACCAGAGGGGAAATAGAACACGGGAAAGCTAACGCACCGTTGAGAAAGATATGAAGACATGTGGCCTGTGCTGGACTAAAATCCAGAAATTGTCTCAGAGAGGGGAGTGGAGGGACTTTGCTGCTGTCCCACATGCCAGCAGACATAAAAAGGCCAGCAAGAAAGTAAGTCACTATAGTTTTTACCTTGTGACTGTCATGATCAAGACAAATAAACCACCAATCTACAGCATGGGTGAAACAAATCATGTGAGTAGTAAGTAGTGAAACCTGCAAGCCCAAGCATTTCCTATAAAACACCTGCTTCAAAACTTTAAAAAACATAAATTCTCCTGTTATTTATAAGGTAACAGTATACATGCTGTCATCATATCTTTCCACCCACTGGAAGTCCAGGCCTCTGGCATGCAGGCATGGAGGTCCTTGTCTGTGACTGCAAGTCCCAGTCTGCAGTTATGGAGAATATGGGCTAATGTTTGCACTGGGCATCCACATGCAAAGTTACTACTGTCAATCAGGCACCAAATCAGCATGGACTCAACTGTCCTCCCCACCTTTGCCCAACTGCAGCTTAACGTCACCCAATCCTTTCTGGGGAGTTTGATTCCATAAAGGAGTTCCTCTGTAAGAGAGGATAAACTGTTCTCGACAAAAATTGGCAACAGTCAGTTTTTACAACATTGTCTGTTTGTTTGTTTATTGGAGGTTTTAGGGCCCCACGACACACGACGGTCATAGAGAGGCCCAGATGAAAGTAAGATGAAAGAATTATTTAAAAGAGGGAACAGATCAAACCACAAACAGCAGAGAGATGATTTACACTAAAAAATAAATATCATCTCTCAAAACACATATCGACACCATAGAGAGATGATTTACAATGACAAAAAATATCATCTCTCCTTACAAAAATATGCAATGTCCATCACATATAACAGAATTATGGTACACAAAAACCCAAGATCTTTAAACCCCCTTTGTGTACAAAAGTACTCAGTACCAGAGTTGCCAACCCCTGACTTATTTTTAGGGGGAGATTTTTTGGTAAAATTCGGGAGATTTTACTTTTTTTAGTGAGAAAATCAACTATGACATAATAAGAGGAATATACATGTTAAACCGAAGTACTGGTGGTTCCTCATATTTAAAAATATTAGCATCAACTTAACCATCAGAGTTACTGCTTATGCATATAGAATAATAAACTTTTTATTTATTTTATCAATTATGAGTATTACTTAAAAAGAACTATAGAATATTGTTAAGGAAATTTTAACCATTCAAAAAAAATTATCACTTATCAAAAAACCTTAAACTCAGCATCAAAATGTAGCTTGCACAAAAAAAAAAGTTGTTTTTATCTCCCCTTACGCAAACTTCGACCATTCGCGGTAGACGGTCGCCATTTTTTAAATGACTGTATCGCAACCACTGACTCCTGACAGTCGTCTCAGGGGTGGCAAAATGTAATAAATCATCTTATATACCCAAACTTCAATCCAAAACCATGTAGAACTATCATTTCCACATTTTCAAACATGATGCTTAATTACTCCCCACTCCCAAGGCTGAATGATGTCTTGATTAATTGTTTATCACGGCGAGTCGATCCTATTGATAAATTTTCGTGAGATTCCATGTAAAATTCATGAGAGCGTGAGATAAGCTAATTTTTTGGGAGTCTCCCGCTATTTTTGTGAGAGTTGGCAACTCTGCAGTACGTTTATCTTGTGACCCTGCAGTCATGTACCAAAAGGCATGAAATAAGGGGTAAGCATTGAGTTGCAAACAAGACAACAAAAACAGGACATCACAGAAAAGGGGAAAAAGTAAGACGATAGCTTCAGTGTAAAAGAAAAGAAACAGAAGTAGAAGAGCCCACGAGGGACTCCCACCAACCACCCGCATTTTACAACCTTCAAGTTTGTGATTTTTCATGTAATTGATAAAATAAAATAAAAATTTCCCTTGACTGTGACTTACCCCTTTCATGAGATTTAGATGGGAACAGCATTGTCTAAGTCGCAGCAAAAACACCAGGATCTTACTTCCTGTTGTTTTGTTACTCTCAGGCTGAGTGTCCCTCCCACCACCACCTCCGGCGCCACCAGCAACCGCAGCTGATGATTGATGGCTGGAACTGCCGACACCAGCATGCAGCTGAGATCCCGGCATCACTGGCACGGCCTGGTCACTGTGTCTGTGGACGTAGGCCCTCACGGTGGTCCTGGCAGGGGCATATGGGATGAGAGATGGCAAGATGGCAAGGAAAGAAAATGATAAATGTCTGAAACTCCAACTAGATGGTTCAGTGGTCAAGTGTTTATTTAAAACAATTTTCTTTTTATTTTAGTTTACAACAACGCCTTGCAAATCAGCTCAATGGTCTTTCTCAGTGAGCAGATACCACAAAAGGTAACAGCAACTATTGTTTGGCCTAAGATCAAGTAATACCCCTCATGTATTGCTCATTATGCCATGCAAAATTAGGCACAGTGGACTGATCATCTGCTTGTCTTCATTTCTTATGATCAAGAGTTTTCCCAGCTTAAACTGGGCCCCAAAGGATTACAAAACAAAACAACAGTTTACAACAAACGATATGATGTTAAGGAAAACAGGAAAATGTGTGACAGTCCAATGGGCTAGCCAGCACAACTACGGTTTCTAAGATAAGGGTAGGACGTCTCATTGGAAGAATAATCACACAAAATTTTCCATAAAAGGTGTCTTAAAATTTGTTTAACAAGCTATTCAGTTTATGAAGCTATTAGAATATCATACGCATGTCTTTGAAACTAACTGTTTCTGTAGAAAAACCTTGTTATCATTTTTAGTTATTTTTACTTTGTGTAGTATCTGAAGTCAGTATATGAGGTTGTCTTACAAAATAATCACCTATGAGCAAATAATTTAATGAATGCCCTTGAAGGTGAAGCAGCATTTCTCACTCTAATCGTTGAATCTATGAAAAACATTATTTTTCCACATGTGTCTATACGTCTTTGAAACTAACCGTGTTTGCTGAAACACCTTGTCATAAATCTTCCTTTCTTCAGCGCTCAGATCTACAAGGAAAGTCTTGTAGGTTTTGGGTGGCAGAACCACCAGCCTCTCCCCGTCCTGTGTGCTCTGATCCTTGGTCCTCCGCAGGAGCAAAGACTTCACAATGATGTTCACACGTTTCATTTTCACTTAGTGGACAAAAAAATATGCAATTGAAAATTGATGTAGGGCATGGCAAAACAATTCTAAATCAAAATGAAAACAAAATAAAACAATGATTGCCTCATATCTGAGAAAAGGGAAACAAATTTAATTTTTAAAATTAAAAACAAAAAATACAGATAATATACCTTATTGAAAACAAGATTAAATATTGGCAATAGAATTAGTTCAAAGAGAGAACAGCTCAAACCACAAACAGCAGAGAGATGATTTATACTACAAAATAAACATCATCTCTCAAAACACAGATCAACACCACAGAGAGAAGATTTACAATCATGAAAAATATATTCTCTTCAACCAAAAATAAATAATGGCCACCACAAATAACAACTTAAAGGTCCAGGAAGATCCAGAATCTTTAACTCCCTAAATGGACAAAAGCACCCTGAACATCTACATTGTCACCCTGCACCGATGCTACGTGCCAAAGGGCAAGAACGCAGACATGACAACAAATAAGAAAGGCACTACAGAAAAGGGGAAAGTGTAAGATGGTAACGTCAGTACAAAAGATAAGAAATACAGGTAAAAGAGCTGACCAGGGACTCCAACCAACCCATGCAACAATTAAATATCGTTTAAATACCAAACTGCCAGAGACAAACATTTCTTAGGAGTTTCAACAAGCATACCTGAAGCACTTTCAATGTGCTTTTTCCACACTTTCCACTCATCAAAGGGACTGAACCGTAGAAATCTGAAGATGATGATGATGACAAAAAGAGAGAAAAAGATTTCTGTCATGAAATCGCAGTTTAATTAAAACCATCATTCTATTCCTAAAACTACAGACAACATGAATTTCCTGATGAAACTACCAAAAGCAAAAAAAAGATAAAGATTATAAAAAGGGATAGCCAGCACAAGAAGTGATCCCACCAAAGACTCCATATACTTTCTGCTTCATTGAAGCATTGAGCGTAACTCACTTTGACTTTGTTGTGAGCATTTTAAGCTCCATAAAGACCAAAAATGGAATCTCGGTCTATGTATATTCAAAATGTGCTCTTTTTTTTTTTATTCCTCAAAACACATATTGACACCTCAGAGAGAAGATTTATATACAAAATATATCATGTCTCCTTGCAAAGATAAACAATGGCCAACACCTCTATCAACACTGCTTTTACATTTTTTAAATTTCTACTCTGCATCACCTGAGCAGGGAGTACATGTCCTTCATGTCGTTCTGGATGGGCGTGCCCGTGAGAGCCCAGCGGAAGGCGGCTTTTAGACGACACACAGACTGGGATCGGGCAGACTTGTGGTTCTTGATGTCGTGAGCCTCATCAAGAATGATCCGCTCCCATCCAATCCGCAACAACAAAGGCAGCTCTTTGATCTGAAAAACAGAAAACAATGAATTTTTTTTTAAAATCACAACTATTTCAGAAAGCTTTTTTGATATTGTGATTGTAATTTTTTTAATGTTTTTATGATTATCATTTTTTGGGGTATTTTTCTGATCAGACAGAAACAAACATAAACAAGGTTATAAATACTTAAAACTTTGGTTAGAACGATCATTACAGTTTTCTTTCTTTCTTCCTTATAATTTCTTTTATCATGATTAATAGAAAATAGAAAAATTAATGTTTACCTTTGCAAAGGCAGTCTGTGTTCACAACTTATTACCAAATTTCTAGCTATTTTTTACTTAGTGACAATGTTTCATTCTAAAAGTCAAAAGATGATCATGCAGAATAATAAATATCATTTATATTGCACATTAACACAATTACATGGTTCTCACAGCCCTCTGAACAGACACTCATACATACACTCAGCAAACACTCTTCATAAATCACACAGGTCCGAAAAATAAATGAAAGATTTGTTGTTGTTGTTATCCATTTCTCCTCATACAGCCCAAGCAGTGTTGGGACCCAGCTCCAAAGAGCCGGGAAGAACTCTGGATCACAAGAAATGAAGATAGGCAGAGGATTGGTCCACCGTGCCTAATCTTGCGTGGCATAACGAAAAATACAAGGAGTATTACTCAATCTTAAGCCAAAAAATAGTTGCTGTCGCCTAGGTGGGATCTGCTTAATAATAAAGATCAACGAGCCAATTTACCACAGGGCTTGCGAGCAAATATAAGAAATATAATTTTAGCATATGGATACAACACAAATCATATTGTCAATCAAGCTTTCATGACTTGAAGAAAAGGTCACAGACTGTTTGGTCATCCTGTTCCAGATCATCGTCTTTAACAGCCATCTCAGCATATCCTGAGGCTCCTATTTCTTTGCTGACAATGGCATATGTCGTCAGAACAACATCGTTGTCAGAGAGTCTGGGTGAAAATCAAACATCAAACATCAAACAAGAAATGAGAATGAAGTATCCATTCATTCCAAAAACTCATAGAAGGTTCCTGACTCTTTCACAGCTTTTTCAAAGGAAAAAAATTACACAGAAGAGAAGGCATGAACGTCCACTGCCTTGAGGCATGCATTTTATTGCAGCTGCACTGCAGCTGATGTCTGGGTTTTCCCAATCCGGTCCTGCTTTGGGACATAGCAGATCAAGATAGGGAATTCATAAATTTATCTTTTTATTCCTTTTTACCAATTATTTTCTTAAGTATGAATTAAACTCTTTTTGTTTTTCCAGCTTCAAAATTTAGAATATGTAGCAAGTTCTAGTTTAAACTGTATATTGTTGCCGTTCAGGAAAACTGTGGTATATGAATTTCTGCAAAAAATTTATTCACTATACTGCAATTATTTCCCTTTGTGGATCTTACTAGCTCGGTGCTGTAGGAATATCTGTTCTTGTTTTCCCTTTATTAAACATTTAAAGTATGTAGTATGTTATTGTATCAATCAAAATAATCATAGTTTTTTAATTCCTCCTGAAAAGTTGTGCTTTCCTGGAAGGCGATGATATCTACTCACAGCTGCAAATTGCTCAATTTTATTTTGCAAAAAGGGCGTCACTTACCTGTGAATGTTTGTCTCTCTGTTTGGACCATGATAAACCAGAACTTTCAAGGCCCGCCGCCGGCATCTGCGTTCCACTTCCTTGGCCCACTGGTGCACCAGCGATGCAGGGGCCACAATCAGCGTGGCTCTCGATTTCTTCATGACAGCTTTTCATGTCAGGAGAAAGCAAAGAAGGATTCAAAGCTTTGTTTTAAATCTAAATATGGTATTTATATTACAAGAACAACAACATACACTGATGCATAACAAAATAAATCCCAATGGTTTTTTTTCTTCAACAGCATAAAACTAACAATGGTAAATTAATACATATTGAGAAGGGAAAGAGAGAAAGAACAAAAAAGAAAGAAAAAAAAAGAAAAACAGAAAGAAATGTAAAAAGTGAGATAGTGAATGCATGGCAGAATAATGGTTGGAGATTTCTTGATCCAGAATTTCTATGAAAGATAATTATCATGATGATACATATGTCCCAAATAATATCTTAAGGAAATAATTCTGGCCATTTAAGAAAACCCTGTGCAAAAACAACAAGTACAAACACATAGTTGAGAATCGGAATCATTCCTTGATGCTTATGTGGGGCAAGTTATGAGAATGCCGCTCATGTCTTGATGAACTGCTCACCATTCGAGTACAAGAACCAAAATAGAGAATGCTGTGGTCGACACTAACAGCACCTAACAAGAGAAACTGTATGGATGGCTGAAAGCATTTTAGAAGACCACATACATCATAGTAAACATTGGACTGCAGACATACACACATGTCCAAAAGTGGAGTGACGGAAAAGAAGAAACCCCTACATTACTGTTAGTTATACAAATGCTATTGACAAACTATGAATCTAATATGTACACCATATTATTTTCCCCAAAGTATGAAGTGCATCCAGTTCTTTTGGAAAAACATTATACCATAATTGGATAAAGACAAGTATTGAAGTTATAAAGCCCTTCTCCACGGTCATCACCATACTCTAAGCGCTTTACAATAGCATATCTCTGGCAGAGAAACAAAATGTAACTCATGGCTATACAAACCATCTGTGAGGCATGTTACAACCTCTTGGACCCGAACAACTTTGTTTACAACTAGGGGGACATCTGAGCTTAACATCCATCTATAATGGCTTATTTACAAGTTTCAGTGTGCTTCTCCTTTCTCAGCCAGCCTTCTCTCTGGTTCCCTTCATCTTCATGCTGAGCCTTTTTCCTCATCAGGTGGGAGATCATAGTCAACGTTTTGCCCAGGCCCATGTCATCAGCTGGAAGAAGAGGAAAATAATGTCATCAGATGGGAGAGTGGGATAATTATGTCATCAGCTAGGTGAATGGAAAAAACATGTCATCAGCCAAAAGAGTGGGAAAAACATGTCATCAGCTGGAAGAGTGGAAAAAAACATGTAATCAGCTGGAAGAGTGGGAGAAAAAAAAAACTAAGGTACCTCCAGGAAGAATGGGAAAAACATGTCATCAGCTTAAAAATTGGGATCAAGTTCTTTCAAATGAGTAATAGGAGTCTTAAGGTAAGAGAACCTCTGGAATCGATAGGAATTTCTCTTTTCGTCAATAATCTTAGTTTCTGTTTCAAATTGACCAAAAGTGGTATAAAAAAAGGGACTTACTTGTTATGATCTAACAATTTGTATTTCATTCAGCTCATTGAAATTCACTGAAATACAAAATTGAATAAAAATTTTACCCAAAGGCACTTGTGCGGAAACCACTATTAAATCAAATGCCTTACCCAGAATGCCCCCAGGAGGCTGTTGCTGCTCTCGCCACTCCAACCAGGCCAAGGCTTGTCGCTGGTGAGGCATCAGAGTCACAACCAGACCCTTGGGGTCGGCCACCTCTGTCGTCTCACTAGGACAGCTGTCCAGCTGCCTGGAAAGTATGCAGAGTTTGCAGGGTTTCATTGTGCATTGTAAAAACACTTTAAGCTCTCCCAAGGACTGGACTGTAATGTATTTGAAACGAAACAACATTATTCATAATAAATAGACTCAAAGCATATTATGATAATGTGTGAATAGCAAGAAGCACTGAGTCACACTGACATTGTCTGTTCAGACTCTCTCATGAATTGATACGACACACACACACACACACACACACACACACACACACACACACACACACACACACACACACACACACACACACACATGCAAGGGGAGTTTAAGAAGTCTTTACCTTGACCTTCAAGGAATGCATTTAGAGGCATGAAACATTCAGGGTGCAATATTCAGTCTTAAAGAACACTGCATGCAAGGATTTGATTTAGAGAACATTTTTGGTGAAACCTGTTTATTACTAACACACTGATATCTTCTTTAATGGAAAACAAGTCCAAAACCAATTCAGATGAATGTTACTCTGTGATTAAATTTTTTTTTTCTACTCATAAAATCACATTCCTTTTGGTAACTGGTAACCTGAACTGCAGACATCTCCAACAGTGAATATCAATTGATAAGCCTTGACTCATTGACTCACTTGTGTAGTTTCTCAATGGCTTCTGAAGTGATAGAGCCAACTTCCCTCAGGCGTTGCGCTGTCATACGACCACTGTACAACGTCATTGCTTGTGGATTGGCTACTCAGACAGAACAGTAAAAAAAGAAAACGGTTCATTCACTAACAACGAAACAATTAGATCTACTGACTTCATTATAAAGCAGGCCGCTTTTTTCTTTAATACCATATATCAGAATTATGGCCCTGATTTTAGATCTTTTTCCTTTGAGTCAATGTAACAGCCTCCCAAAATTTGCCTTGACCTCCAAGATTCTGAAGTTTTCAACAATCAACACTCAAAGACTTTTTGCTCTTTACGACAAAGACAATTGTGTGTTAAATATGAGTAAACTAGAATCTTAAGTATGTCATGAATTGAATTGAACTCTCCTGCACTATATAGAAGGATGAGATCAAGAGACATTGGTAGAGGGCCCAATGTCACATTGTTCTGTCCATCTATCAGTCTCTGTCTATTTGAACCTTTTCTCTAGAATAAATAATAATAATACATAACATCTCTATAACACCCTACCACAACAATGCCATGCTCAAGGCGTTTTGCAATGGCTACCTTTTGGGTCCATATTTCCACAGAGAAGACAAAATCAGAACAGCTACTTACCATCAAACAAATGTGACAGACTGGAAGGTAGCTGGACGTACTGCGAATTGTTTTGGTGGCCTTTGGCTTCATCTCCTGCCCCGTGGTTACTTTCAACTTCTCTCACAACAGGTGCCTGAAGAATTGGAATAGTCACAGTAAATTAAAGGATCATCACATGACACACAGGTCATGTTTCACATAAAAAGAAATTTGATTCACCACGGGTGCCCTGTGGTAAATTGCCTCATTGGTCTTTATCAATGAGCAGATCCCACCAAGGCAACAGCAACTCTTGTTTGGCTTAAGATCGATAATACCCCTTGAATTTCTCATTATGCCACGCAAGATTAGACACAGTGGACCGATCCCCTGCCTGTCTTCATTTCTTGTCATCCAGAGTTCTTCCTAGCTCCTTGGAGCGAGCTGGGTGCTGGCACTGCTTAGGCGGCATGAAGAGATATGGATAACAAAACAAAACATATTCACCATGGAGCAGATGAATATTTTCAGGACAAAAACAAAAACAAAACAAAAAATCTGAAGGAAATACGGCTTCTAATTAATTAGCAAATTGTAAAAATAAAAAACAAAAAAGGAACAAAAACATATAAGAACAAAGTTGGAAAAGGAAAGAAAAGGAAGAGGAAAAAATGATGATGATGTGCTGTTTACCTGAGTGGAATGTTTGTCGTGATGACTAGAGTTACTGGGTTTATGAGGTTCTCTGGGGACAGTTTTGAACCCCCTACCACCTGCAGAGCCACAAAAGAAGGTCATGATATAAAAAGTAAAGACTCTCTACAATATTTCATGGGAGCGCTGTTTGTGAAACAAATATAATAAAATTAGAAACGATTTTCATGGATTACGACAGGGAATTGATTCTGTTTCTTTTCAAAAATTTTGTTACATCGCTAAAACCAATTATCATATATTTGAATACTTGAATGATACAACTCATCGGAACAAAATAAAATGTGTGATAAGATTTAACTCTGCCACTTCAAACAGTACTATGAATAGTGTTAGCCATGAAAAATTACATTGATACAAATTAACAAAACATTGATAACCAGCCAAGTGCCCCAGGTTATTTTGACAGTCAAAGAGTAGAATTGACTAAAATGTTCAAAATTCTTAAATATGAGATAAAGAATCAATAATAATAAATGAATGTAAGACTTCAAAAACAAAATTTCTTGAGTACTTATGGCAAAACATTGAGTCATTTGAATTGAGCCTAGTGTAAGTTATCAAAAACATTCTCAATGAAAAAACACCGATACACTCACAAATACAGAGCACTTTTTAAGAGACACCATTATTTCCTTGGCCGATGCTTTTGTGACAAAAAACATAAAAGTACATGTATGTGCAATGATGAGCATCATTCATGAGACCAACTCCTTGTGTATCCCCTCAAAAAATTAGAAACTTCTGCACCTCGAGCGATCCAGATCATACTTAAAAGTAATGGATTCACCTCTTTCCTTGAGAATTGCTACCATCTGGCTGTCCAAGGAAACAATGGTTTCTTTCAGGGACGTAATTTTCTCATGAATCTTCCTGCCCTTGTCGGGCAAGCTGCCAAGGTGTACAGCACGGGCAGAACTCTTGCAGGTTTTCAAGAGGAAAAAAGACAAGAATAATAACCCCTTATAAATATAATAACTAATAATAAAGATACATTGTACATATACAGTAGAATTCCTTTAAACCGAAATTTTGGGGACCTACTAATTCATTTCGGTTTAAAGGCATTTTGGTTT